>CACVCL010021790.1:0-54592 GCA_902729485.2 Mus minutoides
TTAAAATAGATACAAATAAAGCCATCCAGAAAGTTATCATAATGACTTCCTGGGATCATGAGAAATGAGAAAGAATTTGAGTGTTTGCTTGTATCAGAATGCACAAATTTAGTAGGATTTGAATTTGAACTGTTTATTGGCTAGTTTTTTTGGCTTTTCAATGTACTATGCATAACACCTTTCAAAATCACATTATGATTTTATCTTACTGAAATACAGTTAATTTTGTTAAGCTGGCTAGCTAGTAATATTTTCTTTTTTTTTTTTTTTTTTTTTTTTTCTTTCTGTAGTCAGGCAAAAGTGAATGAAAATAATATCGATTTCCTTTTTTTTTTTAAACAAATGAACTGTAAATCTTATCATAAGATAAAGTATAGATATATGCTTAAGGAAGAATATGTTTTTACCAGTCCAAAATAATTGATTAAGGAAAGCATTTCAGATTGTATTTGATTAAAATTAAAAAACATAAATTTCAATGACTAGGTTTCATTGCATTTACAATTATTACACTGGTATGTTGCTATTCATTGTTACATATAATCTATTCATGGTGAAAATAAACATCAATTGTACAAATATAATGATAAGGAGTAAATAGAAGAAAGAAATATTGCCTTGCTGTGAAGATACCTTTTTAAGAAAGCAGAGATACTGTGTCCTTTCCCTAACCTTTAATTTGGTTTTGTGAAGATGGTCACTGAAAATCTGTATGTATTATTTCACAATATATCTTTTTACAATATCAAAATTTTCACAGTATGCTGATTAGACCAAGACATTTTCTACATAGGAGAGAGTGCCATTGATTTCTGACCTTGTAATATCCTAAACTGGCAGAAACTTTACAAATGACCTTTCATGATGGAATTCATTTGCAATTTTGTGGCAACTTCATATTTTCTTAGCTTCTGAAGGTCATATGTCTGACATTAATTTCAAAGAGAATAAGTGATTCATTTAAATAATTATAACATCTTTTAGGTTAACTGAAGTACCTGTTATAAAAAATTAAGTATCTCAACGAACATATATGGAAAAATTTTAAGGACTAGTAAAATTTAACATTTGAGCCTCTACATACATTATGTAAGTCAAAAGACTGTATACTTTTATTTTAGTACACACAAATTAATAATTGTATTATCCCATTTCATTCAGTGAAACTACTTTGAAGTAAAAATCAGGCTTCAAGCTTTCATTGCATTGTGCTAAATAAAACTGTTTTAGGAAACACTGTATACATTAACAAGTATTTAGTTCCACTTACAGTCTCAAAAATAGAATGCATTGTTTAAAACTCCAGAAAACATTTTATTTAGGACAAAACTCTCAATAAAACCAATAATAACTTTATCTGGTTAAATCATCTTAGAAATAATGATCTGTATCTGAGTCAGAAAGTTTTCATCGTATTTACAATATAATCATAGTGGATCATGTTGGGCTTCATGGTAATTATGATGGAAAACATCCCAACTTAGACTTCTCTATGGAATGAAGCATAAGAACTGAGCAACTTCCCATAGAAATAATGTTAAGGATTTAAGCCTAGTTAAAGAAATCATGAAATTAGAAGAATGAGGAGTTAGATTCAAAAATGATGAAGTTTTATTTTTTCTGAGTTGTAATAGATTTTAAACATGTATTTTATTTACTTATTTTTTTATTAATCATTTTGTTTATATTTCAAATGTTATCCCCCTTCCTGGTCTTCCCTCCACAAACCCCACATTCCATTCCTCTCCCCTTTGCCTCTAAAAAGGTACTACTACTACACACACACACCCATTCCCCCCTCACTTTTCTTGCTTGCTTTTGTGATTTTCCTGTGTTTTAAGGGTAGTTGTTATAAGTATAGAAGGAATACAGATGGAAAAGAAATAAAAGACAAGTGGAAGAAATCAGGAGAGGGTGGAAAAAGAGTAAGAGAAAAGACAATAAAGGAAGAAAATGGAAGGAAAGAGAGGAAGATCTCTGTATTTCTCTCTTTTAGAGGAAAATAAAATTTTCTGTTGGTTAAGTATAGATCTTCTGGGATGCTTGTATATATTCAACTATATTAGAAGAGGGACTCTTAATAAATCTACATAATGTTCATTTTATGGCAAATTAGCAAATCTCAGTAATTGAGCAGAAGGTTTCCTCAATATGAAGAGATCTGAGTTCTTTGGCCCATGATCACTCTGCTGATTATTCTTTAGACATTTCTGGAAATTATATCACCTGCATGTAATGAGTTTAGTTGGCTGATTAACATCAGCTTCACCTTTTCCCCAGTGCCCTATCGATCCTTTCCCAGTTGTTTCATGCACATTAAATGGAAGCTGAATTGTATCAGGGTTCTAAGGGGAATGTCTTCCTCAACTGCAACTTAATATCTCTGCCTTTATGTAGTGATGTGCTACTTGTTCAAAAACCTTTAAGAAAGAATGAATAGTGGTCTACTATTAACAGACTTGTGCCTTCTAACTTGAACTCCTATGGTTACATATGTTTTGGTTTCATCTGTTTTCAGCACAGTGCCATTCACCTTCCCAGTGTTCTTTGAAAACAGAAGGCTTTATAAATTCATGACCAAATGCCATGTGGCATCTCTGGGATGTTATAAGTTCTGAGTCCCTGCTCTGTAGCTACCATCCACTCATCCCATCCTATTCCAATTTTTCTATTGATTACCTTGTTTTAGAGTTAACCATTTTCTAGACATAGTCTTTCCTGTTTCTTAAATTTTTTTAAAGATTTATTTTATTTATTATATGTAAGTACACTGTAGCTGTCTTCAGACACTCCAGAAGAGGGCGCCAGATCTCGTTACGGATGGTTGTGAGCCACCATGTGGATGCTGGGATTTGAACTTATCACCTTCGGAAGAGCAGTCGGGTGCTCTTACCCACTGAGCCATCTCACCAGCCCTGTTTCTTAAATTTTTTTTCCAACATTTATTAGATAATTTCTTCATTTACATTTCAAGTGTTATCCAGAAAGTTCCCTATACCCTTCCCCCTCCCGGCCCTGCTCCCCTACCCACCCGCTTCCACATCTTGGCCCTGGCGTTCCCCTGTACTGGGGCATATAAAGTCTGCATGACCAAGGGGCCTCTCTTCCCAATGATGGCCAACTAGGCCATCCTCTTCTATATATGCAGCTAGAGACATGAGCTCAGGGGGTACTAGTTAGTTCATGTTATTCTTCCACCTATAGGGTTAAAGACCCCTTCAGCTCCTTGGGTACTTTCTCTAGCTCCTTCCTTGGGAACACTGTGTTCCATCTAATAGCTGACTGTGAGCTTCCACCTCCATGTTTGCCAGGCATTGGTATGGTCTCCCACGATACAGCTATATCCGGGCCCTTTCAGCACTTGGAAGGTAGATTTCTGAGTTCAAGGCCAGCCTGGTCTACAGAGTGAGTTCCAGGACAGCCAGGGCTATACAGAGAAACCCTGTCTAGAAAACCCTCAAAATAAACAATGAAATGAAAGTAATTGATAAATGATTTAATTTTTAAAGGGACTTTCTTTATTATGTATGATTACCAGTAATGCAAATTACTGCTGTTTTATAGTTGTTGATCCTGTTACCTAAAGCTTTAATGCTTAATGGTTTTAGTTCAGCAGTCAACTGAAGACAGTGGTTATGCTGAAGGGGAAAGAATGTATTTAAAACATGTTAAACAGAATTTTAGTTCAATAATAAAATAAGTTTTAAAGATCTTTAAAATAATTTAAAGATTGTTATAATTAATTACTTACTCAACAACCAATGCCAAATAGCCTGTAATATTTTATATACTTTTCATATTCTCCACATCTTTATGTCAAAGTGAATTTCAATTTTTTCTTTTAATCCCTCTGCCCAAGTAGTAATGCAACCTTATAATTCTCAATATTTCAGAAAATATCAAGATAAGTTGTTTCTGCATGGTATAAGAAATAATTAGTAGAATAGATTCAATATTGAGAATTGTAAGAAAAACTTGCAAATTTTCTCTACCCATGAATTAACATATTAATATCTAAATATATATTTTGATAGTTTTACTTTTATATATTATATATTGTATAGATATGTATTATATATTGTATATTTATTATATATTATATATTATGTGTTATATGTTATATATTATATAGATGTGTATTATATATTATATATGCATAAACATATAACACATGCACATATAGACAAACACATGTATATATATATATATATATATATAGAGAGAGAGAGAGAGAGAGAGAGAGAGAAAGAGAGAGAGAGAGAATGAGCTCAAGAAAGGTTGAAAACTAACCAAAAAAACTCACAGATGGAGATAAAGAGCGCAGTTTCAATAACCATCAATTAAATGTACATAAGAACAACAATAAGGAATTATTTCCTGTTAGTTACAGTGGATATTATGAAATGGTCAGAGATATGTAGAAAGGAAATTATTTATATATTGTCTGTGAAAGTTTAACAATTACAACTATTACAAGAATAAAGTATAGAAGTTCTTCAAATTGCAATAGGCAAAACTGTCCTATAATCTAACAGTTTCATTACTATGTATACCACCAAAAGAGATAAAAATAATTGCAACTAAAAGATACTTGTATTGCTACTTGTTTATTGTAGCAATATTGAAAATTACCAAAGGATGAAATCAACCTAGACTCTTTTCAGAATAAAATCAAATGTAGAATAGTCACACAATTTAATATTATGTGGCCATAATAATTTTTTTTCAATCTAGCAACATGGAGAGCAATGGAGGTCATGATATTATCTGAAATAAGCCAGACATAGAAAGATAAATAAATACGACTGTATATTAACTCTTTTACATAAACTAGTATAATATGCTCTTAAAAGAACTGAATAAAAATGTAGGGATCAATAAAGGATGGAAAAGCACTGAGAATGATGACCTGGATTATGTTCTTCTATAATGCACTAGGGTAGCAATAGATTACAGCAACTAAATGTATTTCAAAAACAATTTAGTATTCAACTTATAAAGATGAATAACATTGGAAGAAATGGAGAAGCTTATTACTGTGATTTGATTCTTTCACATGGAGTGCATGTCTTGAATCACTGCAGTGCACCCCATAAAACTATACAATATTATATTATAATAAAAACCAAAATACTGCCTTAAGAACTCTGTACTTGTTTCCAATGCCTGGATGCTTTTAAAAGAGCCACCCTCCTTCTTTTAATTTCTACTACTTGCAAGGTTAAGGTCATATTCTTATCACAGATTTCTTTATGTATGGTGTTCAGTACTGTAAACCCTAATTTCATTCCTATCTAATTGTTTGTCTTTGCGCTGTAACTATTTTTAGAGTTTTGCTCTTTCTTAATGTAAATTTTCCTAGTGACTTTTAAAATTCTATATCCTCCCAGTAGACTAACATTAGTGATTTCTTATTTTGTTCTGATCAGTTTGTCACATCTCTTGCCTATAGCCATGATTAGTAATGGGGTAAGAAAATTTTAGTGAATATTTATTAAATAGACTAATGATAATAATTCTACCATATTTGTTTCAAGAGAAATTGTTTATTGATAAGAAGAGACACTATGACCACAGCAACTCTTAAAAAATATTTAGGGGCTGGTGAGATGGCTCAGCAGGTAAGAGCACCCGACTGCTCTTCTGAAGGTGATAAGTTCAAATCCCAGCAACCACATGGTGGCTCACAACCATCCGTAACGAGATCCAGCTCCCTCCTCTGGAGTGTCTGAAGACAGCTACAGTGTACTTACATATAATAAATAAAATAAATTTTAAAAAAAATATTTAATTAGGTCTGTCTTAGAGTTCAGAGGTTTAGTCCATTATCATCATGGCAAGAAACATGGCAGCCTGCAGGCAGACATGGTGCTGGAGAAAGAGCAAAGAATTCTACATCTTGATTTGCAGGTAACAGAAGAGCCTGTGTGCCATAGAGAGCATACCTTGAACATATATGACTTCAAAGGATCACATATGACCCATCCTCACAGTGACACACTTCCTCCAGCAATGCCACAGCTACTCCAACAAGGCCATAGCTCCTGATAGTGCCATTCCTTACAGGCTAAACATTAAAACTTGTGAGTGTATGGGGACCTCACCATAGTTCTTGCACCCCCCCCCTCTCTCTCTCTCTCTCTCTCTCTCTCTCTCTCTATATATATATATATATATATATATATATTCTTAGAAATGTGTCTATACTGCTTCCTGATATGTTATATGAATAATTTTGTAATCATTCTATAAATTTCAATCACCTTGCTATTTTAAAGGTTAACTTGACACCACCTATAGTTTTTGATGCTAATTTGTACAAATCTTTTTTTCCTCTATGAAGGAAGGGAATATTAGCTGGAAATGGTGAAGCACACCTGTAATTTCAGTATTCAATCAGTAGAAGCAGGTGGCTCAATTCAAATTTAAGTCCAGCCTAGTTTACAAATTAAATTCTTAGCAAATCATAACCACACAGTGATATTTTGACAAAAACAAACAAACAAACAAACAAAAAACGAACAAAAAATTAATTAACTAATTTTAAAGTCCTTAATTAGGTGGAAAATATATTAATACCTTGTGATTAAATATTTTGTTATACATTTCTACTTAAATGGTTACAATTACAAAATCATTACATTTTAACATTAAGGTTTTTATTTCTTTTTCTGTAGGTCTGAAGAATGAAACCCAGGGTTATCATGATGCTAGAAAAATACTCAATTGAGATACATTCTAAACCCTTGGTTTTGAAATAGGTTCTTTATGCAACACAGATTGGCTTTAATCTAGTAACTGCATCAATTTCCTCACTGGTGGCCTTATACAAGCATACTGTCACACTTGGAAGTCCTTTCATAGTTAAAGATGTTTTTAGCTTTAAAAATCTGTTCAGCTCAGTGCTAAAGACATAGTTCAATGTTTCAGAGCACTGGATACTTTTTTATTAGACCTGTGTTCAGTTCTCAGCATCCACATGAAGGCTCACAACTATTTGTGCCTCCACCTCTAAGGCATTTGGAATGCTCTCTAGACTTTGCAGGCACTGCGTGCCAGTGGTGTACAGACACACATGTAGGTAAAAGAACCATCCACATAAAAATGAAAAATATCTCTTTTGCTCACTTATATACACCAGATTTTTTGTTCATTACTTTGTGGTTGTTCTTTTATTCTTGTAGTTTTGTATCAGTTAGAAATTTTTTAATGAATTTCCTTTTGTGGTGGTTTTATTTGCCATTAGTTTCCATTTATAGAATCTGATATTCTTCATACTTAAGTGGGTCTACTACCTTACATATTCTAGACCTTGGCTTATTGGCATATTTTGATGTATCGAAGCATCAATTTTCTTCTGCTGAGTTCCCCTAAATGGTGAGCTATAACTTAGAATTGTGAGCAGAATAAACACTTTCTTCTTAGGCTTTTTGTCAGGATATTTTTTCACTGCAATTGAAGTATACCCTAAGATATATGAAGTGATAGTTATAGTAATACAATTATAATATCAAAGCTACAGAATATTAAGGAATGCAAGAGAAATTTGTTTAATAATATATACATATGTGCTCTATTTTCCTCCATTTATTTTCATTAATTATCTCTTCTCCTATTTTGTACCTATCAAATTTGATTTTTGTCTAGTTATTTTTCCAATTTTATTTTTCTCAGTATTTGGATGGTTATGTATGTTACATATAATTTAATGATTATTTTCAACCATGAAGAATACTTACTAAATTAATTGAACCTAAACTAAAATATCATATTTCTTATTGGACAAGAAGAATTTTAAATTTGTAATTTAACACAATCATTGTATTTATATATTATTAAACACTTTTCTCTTTCATTCCTTAATATTCTATAATATTGACATCAGAATTGATTAATAATTAATTACTGGAATTGATTCTTCATACAATTGTTTTCCTTCTTTCATTAGATGAGATAAGAAATTTACCTAGCTTACTTAGCTGAAAAAGTCTTACTCATTTAAAAAGTTAATTTTCTATGCATAATTAGAAATTGTATTTCACTATTGCTAGTGATAAATTTCATTGTAGTTTTCCTTATTATAAAGTTTATGCCTTTTCTGTTTCTTTCTTGTAAATTCTCTGTCTTTATAGTCTGAAATTTTGCTCCCCTTCACCCTGAATTCTATCATTTTGCTGAATAAATGGCCTTCTGAATTACCTTTAATTTATACAATTTGAAATGTTAATTTCTACTGTTAAACAGATTGAATATATCTTAACATTTCTCTAGGAGAGTTAAGAATATACTGCCTCAGGCATTTAAAACTACATTTACTAAATTATTTCACAGAGGTGATTGATATGGTATTGCATTGAACAGGCTATCCTTTAATCACACATCATTCTTTAATCACAAAAGACTAAAAAGTAGCAAGGTAAATATGATCTGTCTAATGTTGGCTGCCAACACATACTCAATTTACAGGAAGTACAGAGACTAAAGCCAACCTCAGTTGTATAGTGAAACCATCTCAAAAGAGAAAATGTGGGGTGGATAGATATAACTTACTGGTAGAATACTTATCTAGCATGGTTTTGTTTCGGGTTCTCAGCATTGAAAGTGTTTGTGCGCCCGCGCGCGCGCGCGCGCACACACACACACACACACACACACACACACAGAGAGAGAGGGAGAGAGAGAGAGAGAGAGAGAGAGAGAGAGAGAGAGAGAGAGAGAGAGAATGTAGCCCATCTACAAGCAATGGGTGAAGCAGTTGTCTTAATAATTGCACATGTTTCTATAAGGAGGCATTCCATTTATTCCTTTCGTTCTCTGTATTTCAGTATCTGGCACCATGACCAGGAATCATCACGTTCAAATCCAAGACTTCTTATAACCTACATGGTTTAATGTCTGCTTAGCAATTTCTATTTCATTCTATTACACACTTCCTGGAATATTAACAGAATTTGCAAACACTAGAGTCTGAGTATCATTATCAATTTGCATTAACATAAAAACCTTCTTCAATCTGTCCATAATTCTTTCATGCCTCATAAATCCAACTGGGGCCCTATGTATTAATTTATCCATAACTCTTTCAAGTATTGTCACCAAAACCTTGGCATGTATGTTTATAGCACATTTAGCTATTTAAATGGACCCATAACTTTTAGGAGTGTTATGCCTCCCTTTTCTAAATTAGGAACAGGTATTTTCTCATAGCTGAAGAAAATTCACCTTGTCCAGTGTACTTACTCCACAAATACTATGCAAGGTATCAATTTTGCCCTAAAAGTATAGATGGCTCGTTGGACAGCTGCATTCTCCTTCTCTTTGCCCTTAGCAGGTTTTCAAATGTCATTTAGAGAAAATTAATTTGTCTGCATAGGACATTCCCATCATTGACATTGAGGATATATTTTCAAGCATTTCTTAGAATTTAAAGTATGAAGAAAATAAATCCACTGGAGTTACAATGGCACTTACTCCCTTACACAAGACCAAAGGAAATGAGAAAATACTTTCTTCCATCACAGAACTCACAGCTTGCTTTCCCTGGGGCAAAACACAGTCAGATATAAGACGGACAGTGGGTGAAACAGTATGTTTGAGGACTAAGGAAATCGTTCCTTAGAGGCCTTGAAAGGTAAGGTGTCTTATTAAATTACTGCAGTGGAAGAGAACTGGGTTACATAGAAAGTCGGAACTAGGAGAAACTGCAGAATTCATGGAACAATACTATATAACACATATATAATCTATTATAATACATAATATATATTAATAACATAACAGAAAGTATATATGTACAAAGTTATATATACACATGTGCTGGTGCATGTGTGCTCGCATGGGTGTAAGCCTTGGAAAGCTATGTAATTTGGTAAAAGTCACACAACTAGATGCAAACATAAGAGCATGGGTTCTTAGTTCTTTTTAATTAATTAATTAATTAATTAATTAATTTTACACTCCATATTTTATTCCCTACGCCACCCTGTCCACCCCCCTACTGCTCCACATACAATAAGCCCTCCCCACTCCCTGTCTCCACAAGGATGTCCCCATCCCCCACGTCACATGACCTCTTAGACTCCCTGGGGCCTCCAGTCTCTTGAGGATTAGGTGCATCATCTCTGAATGAACACAGACCCAGAATTCCTCTACTGTTTGTGTCTTGTGGGCCTCATATCAGCTAGTGTGTGTCCTCCTTCAAGGTTGCCCTTCTCCTCAACTTCTTTCAATCTTTCACTAATTCAACAGCAGGGGTCAGCTGCTTCTGTCCATTGGGTTTGTGAAACTATCTGCCTGTGACTCTTTCAGTTGCTTGTTGGGTCTTTTGGAGAGCAGTCATGCTAGGTCCCTTTTTGTGAGCACTCCATATCTTCAGTAATAGTGTCAGGTCTTGGGAACTCCCCTTGAGCTGGATCCCACTCTGAGCCTGTCACTGGACCTTCTTTTACTCAGGCTCCTCTCCATTTCTGTCCCTGTAATTCTTTCAAACAGGAACAATTATGGGTCAACCTTGTGACTGTGGGAAGGCAATTCCCTCCCTCATTTAATGCCCAGTCTTCCTGCTGGAGGTGGGTTCTGTAAGTTCCCTCTTCCTACTGTCAGGTATTTCATCTAAGATACTTCCCTTTGAGTCAACATATTCTCTCACCTTCCATGTCTCTGGTGCATTCTGGAGGGTCACCCCAACCTGCTGAAGTTGCCTGTTTCCATTCTTTCTGCTGGATCTTCAGTCCTTTTCCCCTCACCCAATACCACATTAGGTTTCCCTCTTCCTCCCCACTACCTGCCCTGTCCACTTTCCCTCCCAGGTTCCTCCTCCCTTCCCACTTGTGATTGCTTTCTTCTCAGTGGGACTGAGGCATCCTCACTTGGGCACTTCAGCTTGCTGACCTTTTTGAGTTCTGTAACTGTAGCTTGGGTATTCTGTATTTTTTTAAAGCTAATATCCACTTACTAGTGAGTGCTTACCATGCAAATCTGGAGGTTCCTCAAAAAATTGGAAGACCCGGCAATACCACTCTTGGAACTATACCCAAAAGATGCCTCACCATGCCACAGGAGCACTTTTTCCACTGTTTTCATAGTAGCTTTATTTGTGATAGCCAGAATCTGGAAACAACCCAGATGTCCCAAGACAGAAGACTGGATACAGAAAATGTGGCTCATTTACCCAATGGACTACTACTAAGCTATTAAGAGCAAGGACACCCTCAGTTTTGCAGGTAAATGGATGGAACTAGAATATCTTGAGTAAGATAACTCAGACCTAAAAGGAGTTCCTAGTTCTTAAACAAGGATTGCTCTGTACACTATTAACATGGTATTCATTCTTGTTGATACTAATTAAAGTTGGTAAATGATCTTTCAATTTAAAATATAGAAATACTAACTTATATAATTAAGTTTATGAAATATATTTTGAATGTGGCATATTATTCTAGTGAATAGGACATAGGACATATTTTATAATCACTATCATTAAAATATATATAATCAAAAGGCAAAAAATAAACAGGTGAGTACATGCAGGTACCATGCATGGGGTGGTGGAAACAGGTGGGTATCACCTAGATCTCAGAAAGATTTTCTTGCATGTTTAGAATCTTGATATTATACTAAATGGAAAAAAAGACAAGAAAAGATTCCGAGATAAAAATATTGGAAAAAGATCCATTTATTTTCGTTTTTATGGAAAAATTGGGGTAGGCCAATATTCACCTCTTTGAAATAGAAAGAAAGAAAGGATGGAAGAAAAAGAAAAGAAAGAGAGAGAGGGAGGGAAGGAAGGAGGGAGGGAGGAAGGAAGGAAGGAAGGAAGGAAGGAAGGAAGGAAGGAAGGAGAAAAGGAAGAAATTAATTACATTATTAACACAAGCTCACAAAAATCTTAGATCTAGCCTAAATAATTTATGAGTACACAGAGGATGTATATCCAATTTATTGTTATGTAATTACTGAAGAAAAATACTTGATATTTTTCAATATGTGATATTGAATATATTTAACCTAACTTTGTATACATGCTTATTTTGTTATGGTCACTATGATCAAGTTAAGTAGAATATCTATCATTATGCTGCAAAATTTGAAAGGAGAGATGATTTTTGTCTTTATTGCACACATGAAAAAATATTAAGTAGAAAATTTTATAAATTTTGGAAACTAAGGAACTATTGCTACATGTAAAGGTGCAAAACAAGAATACAAAAAAAAAAAAAGATAAGTTTTTTTTTCTTTCTTTATTTTTATTCTTTAATCCTTTATTATAGTCCAGACTTCATCCCCCTCCAAGTCTGGCCCCAGACTATTCCCCACCCCATACCTCTTCCATGCCCCTACCTCTAAGAGGATGTTCTCCTCACTCCCAGATGACCAGAGCTTAACACTCCTTGAGGACTCAAGTCTTTTGAGGGTTAGGTGCATCTTCTCTTACTAAGGCCAGACCAGGCAGTCCTCTGCTGCATAAATGTCCAATATGTGCGGCCTGGGTGGAGGCTCAGTGTCTGAGAGATCTTGGGGTTCCAGGTCAGTTGAGACTGCTCGTCTTCCCATGGGGCCTCCTTCCTCCTCAGTTTCTTCCAGCTTTTCTCCAATTCAAGCACAAGGGTCCTTGGCTTCCAGCTTCCATCCATTGGTTGGATGCAAGAATCTGACTCTTTCAGCTGCTTGGTGGGCCTCTCGGGGCAACCATGCTAGGTCCCTGTCTACTAGCACCCCACAGCATTAATAACAGTGTAAGGCCCTGGAGTGTCCCCTTGGGCCGGATCCCAATTTGGGACTGTCACTGGACCCCCTTTTTCTCATACTCTTCTCCATTTTTGTCCCTGCAGTTCCTTCAGACAGGAACAATTCTGGGTCAGATCTTTTGTCTGTGGGATGACAACCCTATCACTGGTACTTGATGCCCTGTCTTTCTACTGGAGGTGGGCTCTACAATTTCCCTCTCCAACTGTAGAGCACTTCATCTAAGGTCCCTCCCTCTGAGTCCTGAACATCTCTCACCTCTCATGTTTCTGGTACCTTCTACAGGGTCCCTCACCTCCTACCTCCCGAAGTTGCCTCTTTCTATTCTTTCTGCTGGTCCTCAGGGCGTCAGTCTGGTCCTCTGCCCCCAATACCTAACCATGTTCCCTCCTTGCCTTCCCTGTGCCCCCCCCCTCTCCCCTCCGAGACTGCTTTCTCTGTGAATGACAATTGGTATTGAGGCATCCTCACTTGGGCTCTTCGGCATGTAATTATGAGTTCTATGCATTTTATTCTGGGTATTCTGTACATTTTTGGCTAATATCCACTAACTAGTGAGTGCATATTATGCATGTTGTTTTGGGTCTGAGTTACCTCACTCAGGAAAGCCCTCGTTCTTAATAGCTGAGTAGTATTCTGTTGTGTAAATGAACCACATTGTTTGTATTCATTCTTCCATTGTGGAACATCTGGGTTGTTTGCAGCTTCTGACTATCACAAATAAGGCTGCTAGGAACATAGTGTAACACTAGTGGCATGGTGGGGCATCTTTTGAGTATAAGCACAAAAGTAACTTCAGGTAGATCTATTTCCAATTTTCCAAGGAACCTCCAGATTGATTTCCAGAGAGGTTGTACCCGTTTTGCAATCCCACCAGCAATGAAGAAGTATTCATCTTTGCTCTTTCCTTGCCCACATGTGCTGTGACCTGAGGGTTTTTTGTTTGTTTGTTTGTTTGTTTGTTTTGTTTTTTAGTCTTAGCCATTCTGATTGTGCAAGGTGGAATCTCAGGGTTGTTTTGAATTGCATTTCCCTGAAAGTTCTAATGTAACCTTTTAAATAGTTCATGGATGTTGATGTAACTGTTGTATATTCAAGGAAATATTGTATTTTAGGTTAATAAAAAGAAACTGAACAAAGTTGTGTTGTAAGATAAAAAATAAAACATAGAAAATGAAAATTTAATATATGAGTATGAATTTATGCACATGGACATACAAATCTAATCAAGGTTAGATAAAAATTGTATATGGAATTGTTGACAACTTTCTCCTGTATTTATGGTATTGAAAAACGAATATGGGGACTAGTGCTACTGAAATATACCCCTAGCCCTACAAAAACTATCAGTAAAGAAAATGATTTAGAAAGAATATAGGGGGCTGCCGAGATGGCTCAGCGGTTAAGAGCATCAACTGCTCTTCCGAAGGTCTGGAGTTCAAATTCCAGCAACCTCATAGTGTCTCACAACCATCCCTGAGAGATCTGATACCCTTTTCTGGAGTGTATGAAGACAGCTACAGTGTACTTACATATAATAAATAAATAAATAAATAAATAAATAAATAAATAAATAAATAGATAGATAGATAGATAGATAGATCAAAAAATAGAAAGAATATAGGTATAAAGGAGCAAAGAAAAAAAGAAGTTACTCTGCATAAAAGGCTCAGACTCTAAGAACTTGATAGGTACGTTTTAATTGGTACTACATATTTTCTGTGTGTCCTCTAAATTATAGAGTACTCAAAATGAATGAACATAAGAGAAAACCAAAAACAGCAACTTGGAAGATTCAATATTTTCTAGGAAATAGGGTAAATACAGACTACAATAATTTATATTTTAGAATTACTAGAAGAATCAAAAGTATTATGAAATGCATAAATAATAAATGAAATGGAAATAAAATTATCATGATTTATTTATTATTCACTACATATATATTTGTATTAACTGGACTGTGCAAAACTCCCAGGGAGTAAAACACCAAAGTGTATGCATGGGAGGGTTATCAGGTTTGGCATCAAATATCTTTACTATCACAGCCACATAAAGCTCTAGAATTAGAATTTAATTTATCCTATTGCCCTGGCTACATACTAACTCTTTAGAGTCTTCAAATACAAATTCTAGAACACCAAAGATATCTAAAATGAGAGGGTTATTTTGAGTGTATTACAAAGGATAATATGGATTTCATATTTTAAGTAAAATAAAGCTGGCAGTCAAACCAATCAATCCTTTGAGAAAGATGTAAAGTAAAGCAAGAAATCAGTCATTCCTGGGATGATGTAAGTAGAATTACATTGTGCTAATTGAAGATTAAAGTTTAAAATGAGTAAAATTTCTGTGTAATAATAATTTTTAAATAATTGAATTATAAAAGAATTAAACTAAATGGGCAACAAGAATTGAAGTCATACTAGAAAATGCATGTTATGGTTTAAAATTAAAGGTGTCACGTAGTACATTCTAACAGAAAATCATAGGTAGGTCATGATGAAAAATAGCAGGTACTCAAAATAAGACACTACTGTTAAAAATGTGCAGTGGCAAATATGCCATTATATTTGGACAGTAAAGACATTATACTTGGACAGGAAGATCAAGATCTCACAGTCATTCTTGTCTGCATGATAAGTTTGAGGCTAGCTTCAAAGATATGAGACACTGTGTCATATATACATCATATATATATATATATATATATATATATATATATATATATATATATATATATTTCTCACACACATATGTGGGGGATGAGAGAGAAAGTATTTTCAAAAAGAGAATATAAATGCTATTATGCTATTCTCTTTTTGAACACAGTATGTTGTAATGTCCTTACTCTTTGCTAACTAAATGTTTCATACTGCTGCAATTATTATTAATACAATAAGACACAGCTTTTATACTGTTTATTAACAACCTACTATGACTGCTCATTCATACACACTAATTATGCAGTAAATATTACCATCTGCTTAAGAGCATCAGTTCATAGCCTATGTAAATTTTCTATTTACTCTTTTCTCACCATCATAAAAACACTGTCAACAAGTTATACAATGATAGTAATGTAAATGCATCTATATTTTTCTCTCATTTTACCATGCTTTGTCAATTTTTAAGTTGAGTGATGAACGTATGTTAAGTATAACTGACTACTATTATTAGAATATGTTAAATAATTATTTTTAGCTATTTTCCACAAGGGTTGCCCAATACTTATCTAAGTTAAAAAAGCTTTTCCCAAAAATAGTATTTCAAAATTGTGACACATACTTGATTTAAAATTGTGTTTCATGGTCAAAGCCTTATGTTTCCTAGGACTGTTTCTTTTTCAGAGACAAGTGTTTTTAATTCATTTCCCCAGTTATCATGGAGAAAGAATGATGCTTTGCTGATTATTCATGAGGATAATGATTCAAGATCTGAACCCATTCACATATATTTTAAAAAGAAGAATAGAAATGAATAAACTCAAAATACAGGAACTTTAAAAGGAATTGTGGAACTCTGTTGGTAAAGGTTCTTGCCACTATGGAAATAGAACCTAAGTAAGATATTCATTAGAAGTGTTTATTATTTTTAAAATGTTTCTGTATTATATGTGTATGGAAGGGGTTTATACATAGTAAGTACTATAAGTTGTTATATATTTTAATGGCTGACAAAGCCATATAATTGAATGTACAACACCACAATTCACTTGAAAAATTAGTCATTTTTTCATCTTTTTTCCTCAAGAACCTATGTATTAATGAAGAATTCATTCCTGTTTCCACAAACCTCCTCCCTTTCATTTAAATTCAGCAGCTTCATAAAAACAAATGCTATAATCACAGCACCGTTGCTAATGATTTATAACAGGCTCTGCATTAAATTATACTAAGAAATAATCTTTGAAAATGTTTGTTCCATCATATACTGCTCATTAAGGAGAGTCAAACACATCCAAGTGTGACTTTTGGCAATGATTTTAACAAACAGGCAGTTTAATTTGAACTCATAATAGCTGTGATGGCTTTTACAAATAATAATAACTTTAGAATTCCATCATCATTAAAATGTAAACAGTTTTATGGTGGTTTGAATAATAATTACTTTATGATGATTAACTCCATTTGTAGCAGATCATAAACACTTCTGTGATGCTTAGGAAACAGAATTTTTCTCAGCTACTTTTCAGCACTATGCCCACTTCACTTACAGGAAAATGAAAGATGATCTAGGTAGAGTCTAAGTCAAATAACCTGCCCATATACTCACTATAGGAAAAGGGGCTGACTGAGACATTGCATTATCTTTTCTATGAATGAATTGAAACAGATGCTGGTAACTTGCCTGATGAAATGTAAAACGATAAAAGGGACAAAAAGTGTTCTAGGTGATGGGAGATATCCTAGTTTATAGACAATTGTTGAAGAAAGCTCTTGTGACAAAGGGATATTTAAGAAAAAAAATTGGCATGGCTCTTTCAGGGGAGAATGTCTGAAGTAGAGAGCATGTGAAAAGACATACAACAAACAGTCCTACTTAGGTATATGGTAAGAGTCACAGCAACTAACATAGCACGATAACCCCAAGGGTATAACAGTGGCACACATACCTTGACTGTAACCAACATCTTTCTAATTGAGCTTAGACCCTACTCAACAAGAGGGGAATCATGCCTGTCACTAGAAACTTAGGCAAATATTTAAAGCCTGTGAGTTCTTGGAAATTAACGGAAAACCTACAACCATAACTTTACTAAAACAGCGTAATCCCTACGTATGAATTATCTATACACATTTATCTCAACACCAGCAGATAAGTATAGTCCTCATCCTCAAGGAAACTTCTCTTTACAACAGATAGAGACAAATAAAGAAAACCCCAACCAATCAAAATAGAGAATTATATGGCATGTCTCTGACACAAAGGCTTGGGGACCATAGTGGAAGTGGAAGAAGAGAGATTGTGAGAGGTATACATACAAACAGGTTACTGTGAGGTTATGTATCCTAGGTAAGTTAGAAGCTACACTCGTGAAATCTTATCAACAAGGATTCCAAACATGACCAGAAAAACTATGGCAGTAATAGACATGCTAAAACGGATGAGGAAATCCTACAGGACCTCAATCCTACATGAAGGCCTACAGAAAACAGGAACTCTAAGAATGATAGCAATAGTTTTTCCAGGGGAAAATACACAAATTGTTTGTCTAATATCAAATATTCCTGAAATCACATGTGTACAAGTTGCATCTTAAAGATAGAGCAGGGCAGTTTATTTATATTTTTAGGAACACATACACACAGGGGAGGGCATAAATTTGAAATAAAGCAAAGTAGAGGCACCTGTAGATAGGTATGGAGGGTGGAAAGGTAAGAGAAAATGATATGATTGTGTAAAAATATCAAAAAAATCTAAAAACTTGTTTTTAAAAATTACTTCAAATGAGAGAACAATTAGCTTATTCAACTTTCAAGTTTAAAAAGGTTTTGAGAATTTGAAAAAATTTCAAAGAAGTAGTAAATGAATCATTGGAAAGCTTTAGGATTTTGAGAACCCCCTTCCTCTCTTCTGAATGATCAAAAGCAGGAAAGAGTTTTAAGCAGCTGAGTGATAGAATATAACTCATAGCTGTTGAATGGAGAACAGATAAGGTCCTTGAGGGCATAGTGGAATAGCAGAGAGAAAAATAATCTTCCAGAGTTGGTGAAAAGAATTTGTCATGTGGGAAGTGAAGAAAAAATTCATAAATCTTATTTCATAACATATCACATGCTCTTTTCTGTATGAAAGCTCATTTTTGATTAGGAAAGGTAGGAGTCCTGCATTTCTTGTTGACATTATCTTGCCAAAGTGATTATATCGTTGAATGTGTGTGGTGCTGCCTCTCAGCAGTCTCACCCAAAATCATGCCTTTGTCTAGTCTGCTCAGGTACACTACTCTTCTTTTATTCTCATCCAACATCTTTAGCCTAGATATAATCTCTGGGGAAACAATGGCCATGAGGAAACGACAGATCATCACCGAACCCTTATTATTACCTTCTAAGACTCTCAAATTACACCAGCAATGGCTTTTCTACATATTTTTAATGTAAGAAACATAAACATGAGCTGAATAGCTGTATTATTTTAATAAAACTTTTTCTGTGAAGTAGTACTCCTAAATGAATAATGAGGAAATAATCTTCATGTTGCATCATGAAGGTTGAAATTTCATACTATCACGGTGGACATTTTGAACTAAACATCTTTTGTGCCTACTATTGAAAGACCATGTAGGGTCTAAAGTTTGTGGACATAATTTTCTTTTAACTTGCTTATAAGTTTTTTTTTCTTTATATATTTTTATTCACTGAATACACACTGGAAAGAATATAGTACAGAAACTATTCAAAGAACCTGTCTTAATTAAGGGGACCTTAAGATATGCCTTAAATTATCTAATTTTTGACAAAGCCTAGAAGTTTTCATGAATTCTATCTTCTTTCCACATAATATAAAATTGTTATTGTTCTTTATTGTTCTTTTTCATAAGCCATTGGGTAAAATTTTGCTCATTATTCTTAATAAAATCTAAAAGTATAGAATACACAAATGAAGTAATAACAATGATGCTATAACTCTTTGAGTGGTTCTGTCATTATAAAAATATAATTTAAACAAAACAAATTCTCACATATAAGTTGTATTGGAAATAAAAGAAATCCCAATTGATCCAAATTGGAGGTCAATGTGCAGAGACTCCCAGCATTAGTTTACTTATGTGAAATTCCATAAAATGATAACATTTATACAGCAAAGGTAATACTATGTGGGCACATTAAAAGGATGTTTGGCAGCTTGGCAATAAAACTTTTCAGTATAAAGTACAAGGTGTTTTAAATTAAGCTAATAAATATAAAATCCTTTCCATATAAACAATTTTAAATTGAGATAGTATTCAAAATACTTGTAAAAGTACTGACCAAAAATTTTGACACCATTCCTCCAACAGTGGAATTTCAATATTTTTCTTCTGGTCAGGAACACAAAAGTTGTCACTATGTCTTCTGGATCAAACATTAACCCAATAAGTCAATGAAGCTCAGATTGTGCCCTAATAATAACGTGAATTAAATGATGTTATTTCTTCCGCCAGACACAACAGAAAATGAAACCTAAATTTGTCAGAGTCATTTAAAAGATTCCACCAGGTAATTCATTTAAGAGCTAAGCCTTTATAACACCTCAACAACTTTGACCCTGGAAGAGTGTAAATTTTGAGATAACTAAACAAATGAAGGTATTGACTTGCTACTGGGCAACAATCACAGCAGCGGCTGATGCACTCTGTCCTAAGAGTCCACAGAATCACTCCTCTAACCAGCTGGCATGATCAGGCAACAACAAGCTAAAACTATGCCTTCATTTGGAAAAGAAAGCCTCATTTATCCAACATTTAGTCACTCAAATACTAATTACACCAAATATAGTTTTGTAAACCATTAGATCCTTGATAGGCATTTATTAAGGGTAGACCTTGGACAAATTATTTAACATATCACACCACCTATGAATGACAGCTATGATAGCATCTTTCACTAGTCTGTGTGAGCATTAAGTAAATAACTATAAGATTCTGACTCCAGTGATTGAAAAGCAGTGAAGAGTTCTGTTGTATAATGCCGCATGTAGTAAGGTCTAGATTGGAGGCAGCCCAGCTACCTGTGCAGCTGTTCTATCAGATATATAATCAAGGCTGCGCACCTACCCAGGTTTCCAGCAGGACTCTCCTGGTGATCTCGGGACCACTGGTGAGAGGAACACACATCTGTTCCAGTCCAGTCCAATTGCGTGGGACCGGAGTCTGCGGCCGGGAGATAGACAGGGGGGGCAGCGGACCCCTTCCCTCCTGGTCCACACTGCTCCAGCGCAGGGCGCAAGGCCAGGGGGCTGTGCACCCCACCAGGTTTCCGGCAGGACTCTCTGGGTGATCTTGGTGAGTGAGCAAAGGGCTGGACAGGGCACCTTTGGGGACACAACCAGCTCTGGGCTCTAGACACCATCCCCACCTGAGGACAGTTCTTCCCCTGGGAGGGTCTTCTCTGACAGAACTTGTGAGAGAACCATATTGGGTCCTAGGTGGCACAGAGACCAGACTACACAGGTCAGCTCACAGACCACAAAGGGTCATGCAGACCCAGTCTGCTCAGCTCAGCTCACAGACTACAAAGAGTGAGTGAACAAACGGCTGAGCAGGGCACCTTTCGGGACATACCCAGCTCTGGGCTTCAGACTTCCCAGCACTCTCCCTGCCAATGGACAGTTCTCAGCCTGGGAGGGGTTTCCCTGCCCAAACGTGTGAGAGAGCCATCTTGGGTTCCAGGTCTCCAGGTCGCTAAGACCTAGTCTGCACAGGTCAGCTCAGGGACTGCAAAGGGTGAGTGAGCAAACAACCGAACAGTGCACCTTTTGGGACACACACAGCTTTGGGCTCTAGACATCCAGGGAGGGGGGGGGGACTTTCGGGATAGCATTTGAAATGTAAATTAAGAAAATATCTTATAAAAACATTGAAAAAAAAAGAAAGAAAAGAAATAGCCTATTGTGTATAGGCTAATATTCTGGAGGAATTTTGTTAATAGGAACCTCTCTTCTCTCTAAGGACTCTAGTTGTGTCAAGTTGACATAAAACTATCCAGCACACACTTCTTATACTGATTTGTTTTTAATTTCAATTTTTAGACTAGGATTCACTATGTAGCCTGAGACTGCCTTAAGCTCACATTCTCCTGCCTTAGCCTCTCAAGTAACGAGAATTACAGGCATGTTCCACCACTTTCAGCCTTAAAGAGTATTTTGCCAGGCTATTACAATAAATTCAGTTTTCTTAGGCTAAGGTCTGTCGATGGACATTGCTCCATCTTTAAATTTTTAATATATCTGTTTCTTTGGTAAGTGCTAAGTTTACTTTTTTCTTGTTCTACTGTAAATGACTTTTAAATGGAAAATATAGTGCTTTTACATTTAATTCAAGCGATATAACTAAAATCTGTAATATCTTAGTATGTATTTTGTTTATACTCTTTTGCTTTATTTTCTTTTAATACTTGTAGATCTTACCATTTAAATTATTTTGTTTCCTTGATAGAATTTCTCTAGCTTATGAAATATGTTTTCTTAACTTATCATTCTAACTTCAAGTGTTATTACACCTCTGCATGAATAATCACAACATGAAGTTTAACTTCTTTCTCTGTTCTTGTCCCTTACCTCATTATATATTATATTAATTTCACAATTAATTCGGTTCAATAAACCACCAGTATTTTTAAAAGTATTTCTACTTCAAAGAAAATCATTTATGATATTACATGTTTAGATTCCTTTTTATGTTTTCTCCATTCATTTACAAGAGCCTTTACAACCCGATTTCCACTGTGAGTTGTTACAGGTGGATTTTAAATGTAAAATGAAATTGTGTGAGAAATTAGGCTCTTTTAGTTCATAAGCCAAAATGTTCCTTTAAGCCAGGCGTGATGGTGCACACCTTTAATCCCAGCCCTTGGGAGGCAGAGGCAGGAGGATTTCTGAGTTCTAAGCCAGAAAGTGAGTTCCAGGACAGCCAGGGCTATACAGAGAAACCCTGTCTCAACTCCCTCCCCCCCCCCAATAAGTTCCTTTAAAACTTAAGTCAAATTTATCTATACTATATTTAATTGTAATATCATTAATACAAAAAGTGGAAATATAAATGTTAAAGAATATACATATATGTGTGTGTATAAATACATGAGGAATAATGAAAATGGTCATTTCAGAGGACAGCAATCTTATTTAGAAATCATAATTTTACTCAGTTCTACAACTTAAATATCAGGAAGTTTTCCCAAGATGAAATCCTGTATGAAGTACATAATCTCAGGTAACTTAGATCAGTTGGCATTTAATTCGGTTCCTTCCATATTACATAGGCTGAACAACAGTTTTGAAGAAAAGAGTAAAAATATTCAATAATACATTGAAAGAATATAGTGAAAGTAGTTATTTTTCTTCCTGCATTTCTTTTGTAAATTTGCCTTTCAAACTCTTTAGGACTGAAGGTAACAAGAAGTCTGGTCACTAGATGTGTCTCTTTTTTATCTATTTTTCTGCTTACTCATTACTGTAGATAGGTAAAGCATGAACTAACTACCTAAAAGTCAACTGAACCTTCTTATCAAGCATAAATAGGTTTAACACTCTTTTATTTTCTCCTGTAGCTAAACATCAAATATCAGTCATATTATACAGCTCAGTCACTATTCTCTTTCATGTCCTCATCTGAGAAGCATACACAGATTCTCAAGTAACTTCCTTGTCCCATGTGCTTTTAAAGCTAATGTGAGTACAGTTTTTATGGAGCAAGTAAGCTGCCTATATGTTTTTGCTTTCTACTTCCCCACCCTCAGATTGCTATATCTGGTAGCATTAACTTCTGCCCATCCCTAAACTTATTATGAATGATTAAATTTTTAAAAAATTAAAAAGGAAAGAAAAGTAGAACTAAGATTATAGACTCTCTATTTTCAAACTCAAAGTCTGTTAGAGTACAATTATTCTGAGATATGATTATTTGGTTGTTTTGTTTCTTTAATAGCTCAATTTCTTCATCCCTCCATGAAATAACAGTCACAATTCTTGTCAAACAAAACAAATATTAAACTGATTTAATCAATCTATTTGATCCTGTAAATGTTTATTCAATGATATCTAGAGTTATTTTGGGACAAACTATAGCTCCTTAACAGGTACACACATCTTGATTTTTAAAATTATCTAGGTTATATACTGAATTAGTTATTCTATGAACCAGCTTATTCAGTTGAATTAACCTTCAACACAGTAAAAGAACCTCCAAGGGTTTAAGGTTTATTTCTTTTTAGACTTAGCATGTCACTGTTGTTATGCATTTATATATAAAGTAATGAATACAAATTATCCTGAAATTGCACTAGTTCAGGTCATGATGACACTAAAATTAGTTAGCTGTCTTCTTTGACTCAAAGGTAAACACCAACTAAAATCATCTTGAATAATCTCAGTGGTAATGTCACATTAGTACGAATCAATTTCACAGGTAGCTACTAAAGGATATAAAGGCAGTGAAAGTTACTAGACACATAAGCAGCTTTTAATTATGAAAGGTGAGATTATTAAATAATAACCATGCATGATATTAAAATGTGTTCATCATAAGAGTTGTCAGTATCAAGACTTATGATGAGATAGGAGAAATTACTTCTTCAAAATAATGCAATATATAAGGAAAATGATAGGCAATTTACCAAAAATCTGTTCTAAATTTTTCCATTATTTGAGTATTAACCTTTTTAAATTATTTATACTATGACCATCACACAAGTGAAAGTCAAATGGGAAAGTATTTGGTCTCTGAACAAACCCTTGCTTCATTTACTAAATAAGTATACATATATTAAAATCAATCATAGCAATTATTATTGTAACAATCAGGGCACTATTCAAAAGGGAAAAGCTTTTGTTGCCAAGCATAGCATGTGTCATCCACACCAAAGTCTTTTTAGTGTTATCCACATAATCCTTTCATCATCCCACTGAGTTGCTATTAATAACTCCACTGAGGAGAGAAAATTGCCTGACTCGCCCAAAGTCAAACATCTAGTGTCAGCAGCTCAGAATTCAAATGAGACCGATGTAACTTTAGAGTCAATAGGTATACAATATATTCATTTGCTCAAGAAATGAGAAATTCAGGGGTTACATTGTGTGACAAGAATATAAAGAACACACTCTTCTATTTCTCCATTAAGGACAATCCTGGCTCTTCACTCAATCTGTCTCTTCATTGTTTAGACCTCAGGTGATGATTGACTGGGAAAATTAAGAGGCACAGAAGTGGCTTTATCTTGTAGATTTTAGATGAAATGTCACTACCAAAGTTTGTATCTAATAGGAGACTAAAAGAAAAGACAAGAAAAAGCTTGGCTTGTGTTCAATAAATGAAGACATTTGATTCCCCCTTTGCTTCTGCCCACAAGACTCATCTAAGCACCGTGTTCTACTAATACTCATTTTAATTATTGTTTACATGATACTGAAATAGACTCTCAGCTATTTTTTTTTAAATTCACTCTTCTATGTAGCCAAACATGCATGGTAGAGTCACATTCTTTAAAGACAGATCTATGCATGACATACATAGAGTTTCATAGTATAAAGGTCACAATAGTGGCTATTTGACTAAGAATATGAAGTCTTAAGTATGAGCATGTAGAACTTACAAGAATCAGATTCTGTCAACCATTTTCCAAATTTTATTTACATACACTCTATAGCCTGATTCATTTTTTGTGGTGAATTTCCCATGGGCTGCCACCTATTTGCAAAGAGAAAATACTCCTTATAATTGTATTATATAGACTTTCTAACATATTTTCTAAGAACAACTGTATACTTCTGTAATTTCTTTTAAAATTTATATATTTTGAAATGTCTCAAAATTTCTGTGACCTCATAACATTACAAATCACCTTTTCAACATATTCTCATATGGTAAAATAAACTGTGTAATTAAGTTTTTATAGTGTGCCTCGCCAGTAAATTTGTGAGCTTCACAGGAAAAAGAGCCACATTTATTCAGGTTGACCATATCTTGAGTGCCATACAGCACTGTTTAATTTGTGTGTTTTTGTTTGGTAGGCCTGCTTTTGGTCATATTGATAAAAGCTAGAACTGTCTGCAAAGAGATGGTGGTGGTAGATCTCAATGGGAAAATACCACTATCAGATTGGCCTGTAGACAAGTCTCTGGGACATTCTCTTGATTAATGATTGATGTAGTAGGCGACAGCCCACTGTAGGTTGTGCCATCCATGGGCAGGAGGTCCACAGTTGATAAGAAATCAAGCTGAGGAACTCAGTAAACAGTGTTCCTCCAAGGCATCTGCTCAAGTGCCTGCATCCAAGTCCCTGCCCTGTTTTAAGTTCTTGTTCGGCTTCTCTCAATCATGACCACAATAAGTCAAATGAACCCTTTTCTTTCCAAGTTGCTTTAGACCGTTATACAACCAGTGACAGAAAACAACTCGGATACTTACAAAGGACAAGAAGCCACACCAGTTTGTCAAATGAGTAGTAAACTATTGGTATCTATGACATGCAAAACAAAATAGTACTATAATCCACAACGTCCAGTTATATTGATTTGTGGCCCTCCCTTATCAAGAACATCTCCACCCATAAGACACCAACTGATGAACACAACAATTGGGTGGTATTTGAACATGAGGTTCTGATCGAATTAGAGCTTTGATTCCTTGATAAACTGATAAAGTGATGACCATGTGGGGAAGTCAAAAAAAAAAAAATAGCTTATAGGTTTGGTTTAAGAAAGTAGTTCCCAGCTGCATGGCCTAGATGTGTTTATCTTGTCTGTGATCTATTCCTGAGTTACTCTCTCTTCTTCATTCTTACCACTATGTAAGAAGCTCTTCTTCACCATGCCATGACCAAAGTGTTCTGTCTAATAATAGGCCTAATCTAATGAAAATAGATAATCACATCCTGAAACATCTGAAACCATGAACCAAAGCACATACTTCCTTCAAACTTGCTTATCTAAGACATGTGATTAGGTAACAAAATAAAGCGTGAGATGCAGTCCTTTCATAAGTTTCACTGTGCTAAACACTATTAATCCAATATCACACATTTTCTTAGTTAAGTTCCTGCCCTTAATAACAAAGAGACAAATGGTCATGGAGAAGAGAAACAGATGCTTATGTTGTTAGTTTCCCAGTTGATATAATTCAGGAACAAATTTAGGTCTCTCATTTCCACCTAATCCAGGTAATCCTTCACAGAAATGTACAGAGGTTAAATAATACCTGACAATTGTGCCCAGAGACTTGCCTGCTACAGAATTCTAGAATTACTGTCACCTTGACAGTCAATAACTATCACATACACACACATTCACAAGAGAGCAGAACCTTATGATTTTCAAGGAATGAAATGTGATAGGGATTCTACCATTTATAAAATATATTCTTTCACAATGTGGAAAATAAAGTCAAAATTCCATTGATAGTTTTTGGATTTATTTTATTAAAAGTCAAAAATATATTAGTGTTATGATGCAATGTTCTGTGCCTCGGTAGTCAGGGCAGATCACAGAAAGAAAACTGTTAGAACCCAGAAATGTATGTGCCAGAAGAGGGTGTGGGAGTTAGTGTGATATAAAGCATGTGGTACTCTTGCTATTAACTCAGTTTATTTTGTTATTTCTATATCCTCTAGGAGCAACTGTCACTATTACTTCAGATTATACCTGCCTTACAGGCAAGAGGAATGCTGGCACAAATGAAATAAAATGTTTCGACTAAATTTTAAAGAGGCTAGAGTCAATAACTTATTTATCACAATAGATCCTAAAATGGTTTCTTAAAGCCCAATAAAATAATAAATTATACCAGTAGACAAGTTTATTGCTTTCAGTGCCCTGCTCAACACTATCCATCCATTACCTCTTTGCCACATATTGTTTTCCTTATAATTAGATTGGTTAGCGGTAAAACTGATTAAAAATCATTATAAACTCACCTATCTACTGCGTGGGACTTGATCTCAGCTATACAATCAGGTTATATTGGGACTTATTTTATTTTAAAGACTGATTTGAAAAATAAAGTGTGAGAGAATTGACAGGGACGTAAAGATTTCACACTTCTGAGGTTCCACTTCTGGTATTGTGTTATGTGTGTGTATGTATACATATACATTCATCCACATAAACCTGCACATAGGTACAGATAAAGTAAGAGAAAAACTGAATAACAATATTTAAGTATTCCTTATTTTAACCTCTAATTTAGTTAAAGCTATATTAAATAATTTGTTTAAAAGAATCTATCTGCTTGATGCAAAAACAAGTGATATTCAGCCACATTTAATATTTTAGTTTTATGAAGAGGCTTCTATGTTTATTAGATGAACCATTAAATTTAGAAATAATGATTCTGTGATTCAAGCTTGTTTACAAACATCTCATGACTGATATTTGTAGATTATTCCACCAACCAAATTTGTTCAACCTACAGAGCTGAATTGTTTTTTAGTGAGGGACTAGCAAATAGCCTTGGAGCATACCTGGGATAATCAGTCTGGATAATGTAACAGGATTCATAATCATCTAGGGTACACACATCTTGGACTGCATATTACAGGAACTCCAGAGATGCCTAAAGAACAAGGAGAAACACACTCTGAGGGAGAAAGCTTCATTCAAGAATCTGGAGTCACAAACTGAAGGCCAATGTGGAAATTAGGGGAACAGAAACCCTTACACTGGTGCTCCCTGACTACATATAAAATGTGACCAGTGGAATCACATATCCATCATCGTGTGCTCTTTGTGATAATGGGGTGTTCCCACAGCTAAAAATCAAGATAAAACCTTGGTATTTGCACTGCATTTGTCAGTAATTTGCTTCAGACAGAAACAATATAGAATATTTGTTCTTAGACATAGAGTCACTACTGTTTTGAGCCTGGTGGTATGAGTTTTAGTCATAATAAATTTGAGAGTTCATTCTTACTGATTATATTGAAACCTAAATCTTGGACTTACAGATATCTCAGAGATTGGAGCTGCTACATATAATTCTATAAAACTTTTAAAAACGTTTTGTTTCTGCCTTTATTAGCTGTATAATTCATTCTCTAAGATTTCCTCTTAATATATTTGTGATTAAATAAAATATAGGGAAATTGGTTTGACCTATGTTTGTGAATATATATATATATATATATATATGTATATATATATATATATATAAAACATAGTGTATGTGTGTGTGTTTGTGTGTGTGTATGTGTGTGTGTGTGTGTGTGTGTGTTATTGCTAGTAGAAACCTGCATTTCTGTTAGGCACAACTTTATTAAACACTAAATTTCAATTTGCTTACTGGAATTTGTGACAAAGTAAATTATACTTGGTAATGACAGTTTGAGAAGAGAGACCTACATTCCTTTCTAAGAGTTCTGATAACCTTTTAGAGGGCACACATTTTTGTAATTTTATACTATCTCTTATTTTTACATGTTGAGTTATAAAACAGACTCTGGAAATAAATGTACTTACATGAACTTTAAATTAAACTACACAATATAAAAATTAAATTTAGACTATATTTTGAAAGCATTTAAAGAAAACTGTAAAGAACATTTGGGTCAGAACTAAACACACATACCCCCACACATGCACACAGTGGCCCCTTTATTGATATTTATGTAAGTAAAGAGATTAACACTAAGCAGTCCCTTATGACCTTAAACTACTCAAAATTACAATGAAGTTTATGGTTCTAAGAGTTCACAGAATCCTTGATTTAGTTCAAATAAGTTAAATCAATAGAGTTTCACTAAGGGAATGTAAAATCTTTAAAATCTTGGAAATTGTCCAGGGTTGAAATTAACATCTGACTTTTAACTATTCCCACTTAGCACACAGTGTTGTCAGCTAACATAGAAATGAAAGGGAGTCTACACAGTAGACTTCCTTGAAATGTTTGACTAGTATATTCTCAAAATATATGCCCCGAAATCATTTGCTCCTAGATTTTTCTTGTCACAGAATAAACAATGAAAATATTATTAAGGGACATATCAGAAAGAGCTGCTAAAAATGACTCAGGCGTGCTGGTACACGCCTATAGTCTTAGCCCTAGGGACAATGAGGCAGGAAGGAAAATCATGACTTAAAGGCCATCCTAGGCTGCACAATGAGACTAAGTCTCAAAACAACAATAGAAACAATATTTGGGAAGATTAGATCAGAGAAAAAAATGAGTGCTTGATAAATAATAATTATGTGTTTATCACTGAGTACATGCATGATTATACATAATTGTAATAAGTTGATTATAATTAAGTATCTATTTAAGCTGCTTGGGAACTAGATGTCTATATTCAAAATAAGGTGAGCATTGACACACACACACACACACACACACAGAGACAGGCACGTGTGGGTAAATATATATTATAGAAAGAAAGAGGGGGGGAGGAAGAAAGGGAAGGGAAGNTGGAACCCAACAATAGCTGTCTCACGTTGAAGATTCTGAGAACCTGGTAGTTTCTCAGTTTGAGAAGGATGGGTGTCTCTGAATTACCAGAATGACAATGCAAGCCTAGAGGCTTTTTGAAGAACTGTTGATATCCAGTTCACAGAAGCAAGGCTCTGATGTTAGTTGAGAATGAAAGAGTACCTGGGAAATGAATTTACCAGTGAGACTGAAAGCAATCATACCAAAGCAAAGTTCCTGTCTATCTCCTTTTGTCCAGGATGCTACCTGATCACAATGCTCACATTTAAGGTGGATTTCCAGCCCTCAAATAATCTAAGAAAAATCTCTCACATGACTGCTACAGTGCTTTTTTTTTTTTTTTTTTTTTTTTTTTTTTTTTTTTTTTTTTTTTTTTTTTTTTTTTTTTTTTTTTTTTTTTTTTTTTAGGTGATTCCACATCCAATGAGGTTGTCAACCAGAGCTAACTATCACAACAGGCATTCTTATTGTAGGGCAATATCATCATGCAGAACCAGAGAACATTTGAAAAGCATGTGTCTGCCAAAGCACTTTTATCCAGAATCTATAAATCGTTTTTATTTCTCAGTAAATAAAAACACCACAGAACTTGCAAAAGGAGAAAGAATTTGAATAGGCATTTCTGTATTGAAAATATACAAATGCATTAACACTAGAAAAGGGTTTAATATTATTACTTATTGGAAAATATGAAGCAAAATCACAGTGAAATCTTTTGACATTTGCTAAGACATGTAAAATCAAAAGCTCCTAACATACATTTGCAAGAGTGTAGGAGAATCAGAACCCTCATGGTAGTGATAAAAGTGAGTATGTCACACTGTGTCCATTAGGCAACACAAAGAAGGGGAGTGAATACACCAGTGGATTATGTGAGACGGCAACATATTTTATTATTCCCGAGACACAAAAGCAGAGTCCTTGATCCATCAGGGCCAACAGTCAAGGACTCAGGGGCATTGTTTCTTCTGGCAGACTCCTCCAAGGCAGGGACTGAAAGCAGGGTTTATGGCATATCTGATAAGCATCTGAGCCCACTTAAAGTTAACAATTGTTATCAATCAGAACTCAGGGATTAGGGACTTTCTCAAGTATTCCATCATTGTTAACTGACATTGAAGTGCTTTTGCCCAACAAATCAAATTCATTTATTCTTTCTGTTGTTAGGAACAGACATCATGTTTTGGATAGCTATTGTTATTTAGAGAGGGAGTTGGAGACAGGTATAGTTTGGTTAACTATTATTGCTTAGAGAGGGGTTGTTCACTTTAGGCAAAATGAAGTCTGAATTAAACATGACAGCACTTAAGACAAGTACCTTTTATCTGCTCCCAACAAGTAAACACTTTGGAAAATGTTTCAGTAGTTCTTTAAATGCTGAATACAGAGCTACTCTGTGACCCACCACAAGTGCTCTAGAAAGAGAAATCACAAAAACATGAACACAAATGTTAGTAATACTGTAAACAGTAACAAAAAGCAAAAAGAATTCAATGTCTCCCAACTCATGGATGGATAATAAAATGTATCCTCTGCATATTGTTCTACAATAAAAAGAAATGAAACATATATACATCTTGAAAACATTATATAAAGTGAAAAGGAATCACATATATTATACTTTGCATAATTCTATTTATAGACAAAGACTAGAACATAGGGATTTAAAAGAGAGTAGAAGTCTAGTAAAATTTGTGTTTTCCTTCATCTGCTGTTAAGAGAACATAAGAGGAACTGTTAATGGTTGTAGAGCTTCTTTGGGAGTGAGATAGCCTCTAAATAATGTATTATCATAACTACACATATCAATGAAAATTCAAAAACTAGGGATAAGTATCCTTTGAAGTAGTCAGTGCTATGGATGGCATGTGCACTGCACATCTGCAGAACAGTTAAAAATAATCAAAATATCGGCCCTAGGGAGATGGATCAGCCAGTGAAGACTTTGCTATGTGCACTTGATGAATGTCATTGCAAATGACCTTACTTAAAATTGGTATTGTTTGGTACACCAGAAAAAATATAATGGGAAAATTGATCTGTGCATGCACCAATAGGAGACAAATACATGAGTTATTTTCTTTCAGTTAAACCACTTTAGAACCCTACAACAGACCAGTGAGGACATATTCAAGTCTCAATAAGAAAGAAGCAAGAGTCAAGTGGATGTGAGCACAAAGAAAACCATACTGTGGTGACCCCAGCAACTCATGAAGCTAATTTGAATGGACACAGATCATGGAAATGTAGACTACATTTTTTTTCAAGTGTCTATAATCTACCTACCTCTGTATTTAATATGTGTGTTATATTTTTGAGGGTGGATCTTTACCACTTCAAAATGTGATTAAATTGGACTTAATCGCCTAATTTCAATAATTTACATTAAAAAAAAAACACCTCTTGACTACAAAATCTTATTTGTGTGTTTAATTGTATGCTCTATACAAAAAGGTAGCATAGTGTGTTCAAACATGTTTGAACATGTTTCCTATTGGGATCACACACACAAATACCTCTGTTATTCAGAAGCTTGCTTAAGAAAGAGTCTATCGCTGATCACTCCTGCTAATCACTTTAACAAACACAAGCTTTTCTTTTAATGCTATTATTTTTATTAAACATTTTATTTGTTTAGATTTCAAATGATATCCTGTTATCCCGCCATAAACCTCCAACAATTCCCCCCCCCTTCTTTTTGCCTCTATGAGGGTGCTCTTCCACCCACTAACACACTCCTGCCTCACCACTCTAGTATCCTCCTACACTGGGACAGCAAACCATTGATTTGCTCACCTCCCATTGATGTCAGATAAGGCCATCCTCTGTCTCATATGTATCTGGAGCCATGGCTCCCTCCATGTATACTCTGGTTGGTGGTGTAGTCCCTAGGAGCCCTGGGTGGTCCAGCTAGTTGATATTGTTTTTTATATGGGATTACAATCCCCTTCAGCTCCTTCAGTCCTTCCCCTAGCTCTTCCATTGGCACCCCCCAGACTCAGTCCAATGGTTGGTTGTGAGTACCTGAATGTATGTGAGTATTGGTCAGGTGCTACTAGAACTATTTTCTAGTTCAATCTACTTGCCTGCAAAACTCAGGATGTCCTCAATCTTAATACCTTTGTAAAGGAACCCTATTTTTTGAATCCATTCTTCTGTCTTGGGACATCTGGATTGTTTCCAGGTTCTGGCTACCAAAAAAAAAAAATACTGCTATGAGCATAGTGGTACATGTGCTCCTATGGCATGGAGAAGCATCTTTTGGGTATGTTCCCAAGAGTGGTATTGCTGGGTCTTCAGGTAGATCTATTTTCAATTTTCTGAGGAACCTCCAGATTGATTTCCAGAGTGGCTTTACCAGTTTGCAATACAACCAGCAATGGAGGAGTGTTCCTCTTTCTCCAAATCCTCTCCAACATGTGTTGTCACCTGAGGTTTTGAATTTAACCATTGTGATTGGTGTAAAGTGGAATCTCAGGTTCATTTTGATTTGCATTTTTTTGATGACTAGGGATTTTGAATATTAGGTACTTGTCAGTCATTTGAAATTTTTTCTGTTTTGAATTCTTGGTTTAGTTCTTTCTATACCTCATTTTTTGATTGGCCTGTTTGATTTTTTGAGTGGTTAGCTTCTTGAGTTCTTTATAAAATTTGGATATTAGCCTTCTATTGGATGTGAGATTAAGGATGATTTTTTCCCCAATTTGTAGGTTGCCAATTTGTCTTATTGACTATGTCCTTTGCCTTACAGAAGCTTTCTAGTTTCATGAGATACAATTTATCAATTTTTGATCTTAGATCATGAGCCATTGGAGTTCTGTTTAAGACTTTTCCCTCTGTGCCAGTGAGTTCAAGGCTCTTTCCAACTGTTTTCTATTAGATTCAGTGTATCTGGTTTTATGTTGAGGTCAGTCATCTATTCGGACTTGAGTTTTGTCCAAGGTGACAAAGATGGGTCTATTTTCACTTTTCTATATACAGACAGCCAGTTAGACTGGCACCATTTATCAAAGATGCTTTACTTTTTCCACTGTATATTTTGACTTTTTTGTTAAAGATCATATGTGTGTAAGTGTGTGGTTTTATTTAAGGGACTTCAATTCTATTCCACTGGTCAACATGTCTGTCTCTGTACCAATACTATGCAGTTGTTATCACTATTGTCTGTAGTAGAGCTCAAGGTCAGAGATGATGATTCCCCTAGCTGTTCTTTTACTGTTAAAAATTGTTTTTGTATTTATCAGGCACCAACAGAGCCTCTCAGGAAACAGCTATATCAGGCTCCTGTCAGCAAGCTCTTGTTGGCATTCACAGTAGTGTCTGGGTTTGGTTGTGATAAATAGAGAAGTGGATGCTCACAGCCATCCATTGGACTGAACAAAGGATCCTCAGTGAAGGATGTATAGAAACTACCCAAGGAGCTGGAGGGGTTTTCAGCCCCATAGGAGGATCAATGATATGAACTTACCAGTAACCTCAGTGCTTGCTGGGACTAAACCACCAACCAAAGAAAGCATATGTTGGGAAACATGGCTCCAGCTGCATATGTAACAGAGGACGACCTAGTTGGTCATCAATGAGAGGAGAGACTCTTGGTCCTGTAAAGGTTCTTTCTATTCCCCAGTATAGGGGAATGCCAAGGCCGGGGTGTGGGAATGGGTGGGTTGGTGAGCAGGGGGAGGTAGGAGGGGATAGGGGGTTTTTTAGAGGTGAAGCCAGGATAGAGGATAACATTTGAAGTGTAAATAAAGAAATTATCTAAGGAGAGAGAGAGAGAGAGAGAGAGAGAGAGAGAGAGAGAGAGAGAGAGAGAGAGAGATTGAATTGTTTTTGCTATTCTGGGTGTTTTTGCCTTTACAGATGGATTTGAGAATTGCTCTTTCCATAACCTTGAAGAATTGTGTTGGGATTTGGATAGGGATTGCATTGAGTCTGTAGATTGCCTTTAGTAGGATGGCTATTTTTACTGTTAATTCTGCCAATCCATGAGCATGGGAGTTCTCACCATTTTCTGAGATCTTTGATTTCTTTTTAGAGAGACTTGAGTTATTGTCATATAGATCTTTCACTTGTTTAGTTAGAGTTACTCCAAGATATTTTATATTTTTGTGGCTATTGTGAAGGTAGTTGTTTTCCTAAATTTTTTCTCAGCCTGTCTATCATTTGTATAAAGTAAGGCTACTGATTTATTTGAGTTAATTTTATATCTGGCCACTTTGCTGAATTTGTTTATCATCTGCAGAATTATTCTGGCAGAATTTTGGGGGTTGCTTATGTATTCTAACATATCATATGCAAATAGTGATACCTTTATTTCTTCTTTGCCAATTTGTATCCCGTTAATCTCTTTTTGCTCTCTTATTGCTCTAGCTACCATTTCAAGTATTATTTGAATATATATGGGGAGAGTGGACATCCTTCTCTTGTGCCCGATTTTAGTGGAATTGCTTCAAGTATCTCTTCATTTAATTTTATATTGGCTGTTGGTTTGCTGTAAATTGCTTTTATTATTTTTAGGTATGTGCCTTGGATTCCTGATCTCTCAAATTCTTTTAACATGAAGGGGTGTTATATTTTGTCAAATGCTTTTTCTCCATCTAAAGAGATGAGCATGTGATTTTTTCCCCTTTGAGTTTTTTTTTTATATAGTGGATTATGTTAATGGATTATCATATATTGAAATAACCTTGCATCCCTGAGATGAAGCTTACTTTATTGTGGTGGAAAATGGTTTTGATGTATTCTTTGATTCAGTTTGAAAGAATTTTATTAAGTATTTTACATAGATATTCATAAGTCAGATTGGTCTGAAGTTCTCTTTTGGGGGGGGAGTGGGGAATGGGGGGTCCTAGTGTGGTTTTTGTATCAGAGTAACTGTGACTTCATGGAATGAATAAGGTAGTGTTCTTTCTGTTTCTATTTTATTGAATAGTTGGGAGAAAATTGGTATCAGGTCTTCTTTGAAGGTCTGAAGAATTCTGCAGTAAATCCATCTTGCCCTGGGCTTTTTTTGTTGTTGGGAGGTTTTTAATGACTTCTATTTCCTTCTGGGATATGGGCCTATTTAGATAGTTTACCTTCTCTTGATTTAACTTTGGTATGTGATATGTCTAGACAATAATCCATTTCATAAAGATTTTCTAGTTTTGTTGGGTATAGGTCTTTGTAGTAGAATTCTGATGATGTTTAAATTTACTCTATTTCTGTTGTTATGTCTCCCATTTAATTTCTGATTTTGTTAATTTGGATGTTGTCTCTGGGCCCTTTACTTAGTTTGGCTAAGAGTTTAATCTATCTTGTTCATTTTTTCAGAGAACCAGCTTTTGGTTTTGTTGATTCTTTGTATAGTTCCCTTAGATTGTATTTGGTGAACTTTGGCCCTGAGTTTAACTATTTCCTGCCCTTTACTCCTCTTGGATGTGTTTGCTTCCTTTTATTCTGGAGCTCTCAGGTGTATTGTTAAGTTGCTAGTGTGAGATTTTTCCACCTTCTTTACCAGGACATTTAGTGCGATGAAATTTTCACTTCACACTTTTTCCATTGTGTACCATAAGTTTTTATTAAATTCAAGGAAGTCTTTAATTTCTTTCTTATTTTTCCCCTGACAAAGTTATCACTGAGTAGAGAGTTGTTCATTTTCCATGAATATGTGGGCTTTTTGTTGTTTTGCTGTTATTGAAGACCAGACTTTAGCCATGGTAATCTGATAGGAAACAAAGGATTATCTTGCATCAATTGAGGGTTGTTTTGTGACCAATTGTATAATTTTGTAGAAGGTACCATAAGCTGCTGAGAAAAGGTATATTATTTTGTTTTAAGGTGAAATGTTCTGTAGATACCTCTGAAATCCATTTGGTTCATAACCTCTGTTAGTTTCACTGTGTCTTTCTTTAGTTTCTGTTTCAATGACCTGTCCATTGGGGAGAGTAGGGTGTTGAAATCTCACACTATCATTGCATGGGGGTCAATGTGTGTTTTGAGCTTTAGTAAAGTTTATTTTATGAATGTGGGTGTCCTTGCATTTGGGGCATAGATTTCAGAATTGAGACTTTCTCTTGGTGGATCTTCTCTTTGATGAATATGAAGTTCCCTTCATCATACTTGATAACTTTTGCTTGAAAGTCTATTTTATCAGATATTAGGATTGCAACACAAGCTTATTTATTGGGACCATTTGCTTGGAAGAACTTTTTCCATTCTTTTAATCTGAGATAGTTTCTCTTTATTATTGAAGTGTGTTTCTTGTAAGCAGCAAAATGCTGGAACCTGTTTATGTATCCAGTCTGTTAGCTTATGTCCTTTTATAGGTAAGTTGATTCTCCTAAAATTGAGAGGTATTAAAGACAGATAACTGTTGGTTCCTGTTATGTTTGTTTTTGTAGGTGGCTTTATGTGGTTGTAGTTCTCTCCTTTAGGCTTTGTTGGGAGATGCTTAATATCTTGTCTTTTCTTTGGTGTAGGTTTGTTCCTTGTGTTGGAATTTTCCTTTTAGGATCTTCTGTAGGGCTGGTTTGGTAGATAGATATTGTTTGAATTTGGTTTGTCCTGGAACATTTTGGTTTCTCCATCTATGTTGATTGAGAGTTTTGCTGGGTAAGTAGCCTGGACTGGCATTTTTGTTCTCTTAGAGTCTGCATAACCTCTGACTAGACTCTTTGGATTTTAGTGTCTCTGTTGAGAAGTTTGGTGTAATTCTGATAGGTCTACATTTGTATGGTACTTGGGTCTTTTCTCTCACAGCTTTTAATATTCTTTCTTTGTTCTGTGCTTTTATTGTTTTGATTATTAAGTGATGAGAGGATTTTTTTTTCTGGTCCCACTTATTTGATGTTCTATAGGCTTCTTGTACTTTTATGGATTCTCTTTCTTTAGGTTGGGGAGGTTTTCTTCTATGTTTTTGTTGAAGATGTTTTCAGGTCCTTTGAGCTGGCAATCTTTGTTCTCTTCTGTTCCAGTTATTCTTAGATTTGGTCTTTTCATTATGTCCAAAATTTCCTGGATGTTTTTGTTTAGAAGTTTTTTTTTTTTTTTTTTTTTTTTTTTTTTTTTTTTTTTTATGTTTTGAATTTTCTTTGACAGTTGTGGCAATATCTTCTATGGTATCTTCTAGACCTGAGATTCTTCTATGTCTTGTATTCTATTGATGATACTTACATCTGTAATTCCTGGCCTTTTTCCCAGGTTTTCCATTGCAAGGTTTGCCTCCATTTGTGTTTTCTTTGTTGTTTCTTCTTCCACTTTTAGGTCTTGGACTGCTTTATTCAATTCCTGCACCAGTTTTATTGTGCTTTTCTGTATTTCTTTAAGCGGTTTATTTGTTTTCTCTTTAAAGGTTTCTACCTGTTTTCTGTGTTTTTCTGTATTTCTTTCAATGAGTTATTTATATCACCCTTAAAGGACTCTACTATCTTTATGAGATAGAGTTTTAGGTCACATTCCTGATTTTCAGGTGTGTTGATGTATTCAGGGCTTTCTGTAGTGAGAGAACTATGTTCTGATGATGCCTATGTTTATTGGCTTCTGTTGCTTCTCATCTTGTGCTTTTCTCTTGCCTCTGGTTATCCCTAGTGTTTGCTGGTTTGGGTGACTTTGTTTGGAGTCTGCCTCTTGTGTCCCTGGTTTGCTTCAGGTCCCCTGATAGGCCAGACCTCCTATGGGGCCTTCCAACACGGGGGGGGGGGGGTGCCCTTCAAAGGGGCAGAGAAGCTGCAGATCTGTTGCCTTGGCTGCAGTAGATATCCTGGGTGTGGTTTAGACTGTTGGGTCTTAAGAGGACTAGTCAAGATGTTGTCCTGTGTGTACCTGTTCTTTTTGGAGGGGGGGGATGGGCTATGAAGTATGGTTTCTGTTTCGCTGTGTGCAGCAGAACACCAGGGTGGCTGTCAGTCTGTTAAGTCAGTGCCTTTGCATGCCACAGAGACACTGGGAGGTCTTCAAAGTGTGGTGTCTGTTGCTCAGTTGCCCTGTGTGTAGTGGATCTCCTGGGATGCCAGCTGCCCATGAGTGCAGCCGGTCTCCTGGGATGCCTCAGGATATGGTATCTTCAGGGGAGCAGACTAGCTAACAATCTGTCCCAACAGAAAGTACCAGGCAGAAGGGGAGTGGTATTCTGCAGGTGGGGGTTTTGGGGAGTGATGGGTTATAAGCCCACTGGGCTGCCAGAGGCAGCTGTGGGACTTTGGGAGGGTTCTTATCAAATGCTCTGAGTGCAGTGAATATTCCAGGTTGCCTCAGGATATGGTGTCTTCAGGGGAGCAGACTAGCTAGCAATCTGACCCAGCAGAAAGGACAAGGGGAAAGGGGCTTTTTTATTCCATCTTAATCTACTTCTTGCTGTAATAGAACACCTGAGGCCAATCAATACTATTAAAACACTAAGCTTACAGATCAAGAAGCCTAAAAGTTCAAGAACATTACAATAATATCTGATTTGCATCCTGTAGGGTCTTCTTGCTGCATCTTAACATTGTGAGACAGAGTAAGCATGGTAGCTCTAGATCTGTCTTTCTCATACTCATACTCACATTCATACTCATGTACTACACAGGATTGTGCATGTCTTTAATCTCAGCCCTTGGGAAGCAGAACTCCTTGGCTCCAGATCAGCCAGTGCTAGAGTGAGACAGCTCAACTTCCTCAAAATAAAATTGCCACTAATGGCATAGAATTTGTCCACTCTCACAACCCCCTTTAATTCTAATTGCCATTGAAAGAAGCATTCCTAAATATACTTACTGTATATTTTGGCCTTCACCATAAAACCTTGGAGGACATAGTCAAATCATATCAATGATTTTTATGCAAATACAGATTTGCAACTTTTTCAAAATTTTCAGGGTTTCCTACATTTTCTTCCTGAAGAAATTATTTCCTTTTTTTTAAAGCAGAAAAAAAAAATCAGATTATTTTGTTCTCAGTACATCACACCAGAGGATATCAGACACGGCTCTGTCTCATTGCTCATGTTAATTTGTATTACTGCATAAGATGCTATCTGACAAGTTCTCCATTTTAAAATGGAGATCCTTATACTTGATAACAAACATGTAAAAGTTATTTTAAGTAGGGATATTTTGAGAATTTCTTTCAGATGTTTTTGACATTGCTTCTTTGTCAGTATATGGAGTACCAATAGACTATTTTGATTATAAATGTTAAATTTAAGAGGCAATTAATCATTTTATTATTCAATGTGTTCTAGACTTGGAAGGAGTCTACTCACATTGGTTCCTTTATCATTAAGGTAGGTCAGCAGCATTCTTTAATATGTCCTTATTTTCTGATACCAAAACATGATCCAGGATCACTTTGCATTTTTCCACCAGAATCAAACATTTCTGCAAGGGATAATTAATTCTTTTTAGGAGAGAGTGTGGTTGACAAACCAAGAATAGGTTNTTTTTTTTTTTTTTTTTTTTTTTTTTTTTTTTTTTTTTTTTTTTTTTTTTTTTTTTTTTTTTTTTGGTTTATTGAGACAAGGTTTCTCTGTTTAGCCCTGGCTGTCCTGGAACTCACTTTGTAGACCAGGCTGGCCTCGAACTCAGAAATCCACCTGCCTCTGCCTCCTGAGTGCTGGGATTAAAGGCGTGTGCCACCACGCTAGGCTAAGAATAGGTTCTTAAAATTTGAGTTTGAATTCCTGGTAAGTATACAAGCAAGAACTAAAATGTCCTTAATAATACTATAAATTCTTTTCATTTTTATATGTTCTCTAAAATTATCTTTCAATATGACATCTAATGTTTATATCATTAATCCAGCAATGTATGTGTATTACTTTTATTTTTGTTGCTGTAATAAAATATCATATCACAAACAAGAGACAAAAATTTTATTTTGGCTTACAGTTCTAGCTGGTTACAGTCTGTTATGTCTAGAATAAAAGGATAACAGGCAGCTGAAGCAGGAACTGCTTAATCAAATTATATCTTTACTCAAGGAACCAATAGAGAATAGCAAATAAGGTCAGACATGACTCCTTTCAGCAAGGTTTCACCTCTAAAAATTTCATCACCTCCCCAAACAGTGCTACCAATTGGGGACCAACTAAATGACTTACTAATCATAGTGTTAAAGACAACAAAGTTGTATAACACTTCTCTGAAAATAACACATTTTTATTTATAAGAGACTTAGAGATGAGGTCATGCAACAAATTAATATCAATGCCTAATTTTCAGCTAGAATTGAAGCTTTTTATTGTTTGGCATTATAGCTACAGGCCATTTCTAAATATTAACATCAGGTTGAAAAACCCATGAGAGGAGAAGAATAAAAATGTTCTTCTTTGAACTCTGTGACCAATAACCACTTGATCTCTGCTTCTTGTCCTTATAGCAGGCTTAGAAAACCCCCCAGGTTCTTATAATTCTCATTATTCTATGCTCTAAAATTGAACATATACTCCCACGGCTTGATATTTTACCTAATGTAATTGAGGACATACATTTGAGGGTCTCTATCACCTAAAGGAAGGTTCAGTAATTGTCTAAAAGAATTCCCAGTACTCTTTGGCAATTAAACCCACTCATATGTATAGTTTATTGTAGAAACCATCAAAGAATAAACAAACAAATAAACAAACAATATGTACTTTTTACTACTGTTTCTTTACAAGCAATGGTTGGTGTTTTTGCTTAGTTTTATCAAAACTAAGAAACAAAGTGTTTTGTTATTGTTTGAGCTCTTACATGTTTGTTGTAGGATATTCAACCATGTATATTCTGGCTAGGTTATCAGACACTCATTAAAACTTCTGACTCACAGAATAAAAATTTTCACCCTTATTTCACTGTTTGTGTTCATTCTAAACACACATTAAAATAGAAGCCACAGACATACAGCCTTACTGTGGAAAGTTTCAAAAGCCAGATCTACTACATCTTCAGATAAACTCCTCAAGTACTCAATCTTTCTCTGTTACTTTTTTTTTCTCATTTAGCAAGTACCCAGTTTTTAGAAAAACACTTCCAATGAGTATTTTACTCCATTATTAACAGATCTATAGTTTACACTATATAAAAGGACAGTGGAAGCTTTAGTCTTCAAAGTATTCTTATTTTTATAACATTGAACTTCAAGTTGCTTAAGAAAAACCTTTCAAAATTAAATTTCTTATAAGAGCAAACAAATCAACCCTGCAAAATGGTTTATCACATCCAAGAATTCAGAGATCTGATATAACTCATGATAGAGCCAGGCAGTATGATCCACATTCCTCGAAAGATAATAGATGACACTGCCTTGCTTGTTTTAATTAATTCAAGTATGTTATTCACAAACCAATTATAAAATTACCCTTTGTTCTTTTTCTAGCTTCTGTACTGTCTTCAAATCTGGGGACATGATATATTCTTCATGAAAAGCTTTGAAGTTAAAAAAAAATTTGTATTATGACTATGCTTTTTATCTTTTCAAAGAATAACAAGTAAACTTTATGACCATTCCTAACTATATTAATCACAAAATCATTTCAAGAATATGAATAAAAGCCAATATACGTAGCCTTGCATTGCTGTCCTCTTATTTCTTCAAATGAGGATTTATAATAGAAAAGGGTACATACAATATATTTTATAGCATATGGGAAATGTAATTATCAAAAGCCATGGTATTTTTTGCATTGCTATACATTTTTTTCTAAAATACAATTTATCTCATTTTTAATCATCATTTCTAATTTTCAAAATAATTTCTAGAAATTTAGGTTATAATGGTTTAACTGGGTTCAGAAATTAAAATATCAAAAAAATGAATCTGAGGTTTAGAACAATGAGTTAAATTACCTTTCAAGAGAAGACAAACTTAAGGGATCTGCTCTGTCTTTAGGGAGCAAATTGTCCTTGAGTGAAAGAAAGGAAGCATAAAGAAGAATTCATAATGTATCTCCTGGGTTCAACAATATTAATTTGTCTTAACCATCTTTGAAGTCCCTGGGCACAATGAGACATTTCTAGGTGCATTTTAATTAGGGATATTCTGTCTTAGTAACCTGCCCAGCATCAGCAGGGAACAAGCCATTATCCAAAAATCATATGTCATGGAATCTATTACAAGAAGAAATTAATAAATTGATACCCATATGAGGATAGAAACTGTAGCATTTGATAAAAAGTTAGGAAATTATTTTAACACTTGATCCTAATGTCCACAATGATTGCTGATGTATGCCAGACTTGAGGGAGGGAAATCATTTGTGGCTAGGTAGAGGAGCATTTCCTCACTAATGTTACCACTGCTAATATATCAGTGGAAGTTTTGGAGAAGCTGAATTTTGTGTCTTTCATAACCCCCCTCCAAAGTCTCATCTTCTTTTATCACTTTCAGTATTGAATCACTATCACTGTGGATAAGCCATCTGCTAGAAGCAATAATTTTAGGAACAGGGTCCCAAAACTGCTTCCCATAGATAGCTGTTGGCAGCTCTGGCATTTGGGAGCATAATCTTTTAAAATTGAAATCTGCCCTCATAGGTACAGGTTTCTAGACCTTCAGCGCATTGTGAGTTCTCTATTCTTGTGAGGAAGGTCAAATTGAAGTTGGGTAGATTTAAGCTGAAATAAATGTATTGTGTCATTACATTTCAAAGTCTAAATAATCAAGGATATGTCAAGGATCTTATGAAAACCTAACATTCATCATTTGAAAACTTTTAACATTTATTATTCTGAATAAACTAATAAACAGATTATCCCTCTATAATAGGTTTCTGATTCATCTTTCCAAACATATATTTTATTCTCTGTCTGATCTGTACGTTTCTACCCTTGCCAAATATATGCAAATCACTTGGTCTGACATTATACATAATGTCTTTGTCCAGAAACAACTCAAATGTAGCTGTTTTAGTTATGGTTCCTATTGCTTCGACGAAATGCCACAACCAAAAAGCAAGTTGTGGAGAAGATTTTATTCAACTTACACTTTCACAATGTTGTTCATCATCCATGTAAATCAGGGCAGAAACTCAAGCAGGGCAGGAATCTGAAAGCAGGAGCTGATGCAGAGGCCATAGAAGAGTGCTACTTACTGGCTTGTTCCACATGGCTTGCTCACCCTGCTTTCTTATAGAACCCAGGACCACCAGCCCAGGGATGGCACCACTCACCACAGGCTGGGCCCTCCTCTATTGTTCACTAATTTAAAAAAAATGCCTCACAGCTGGATATCCCGGAAGCATTTTATCAAGTGAGGCTCCTTTCTCTTTGATGGTATACAATACCATCCAGTACCTTAGTAATGGCGAAATCTCACACTAAACTGCTTTTAAATAATTATACTTACAGTAAACGTCACAAGTTTCACAAAATCAAAGGGTAAAATTTATAGTGTTTTTGAAAATATGTTGAATAGTAAAGGCATTATGACAATAATATCTTATTGTCTTTATATCAACTGAGATAATATAAACATCTAATTTCAACTATGTCCTGCCTATATACAAAGTCAATATTTGACTATTAGAATTCAGTATGTTTTGAGTGGAAATACAAGTAGAAAAGCATACTATTTGTATGTTCTTCAGGTAAGAATTTGAGAAGAGAATGGGAGCCCAATAGTTTCTGATCCAGAAGCAATTGGATTTCACTCCAAATGAACAAGTAAAACATTTAACCAAAGACTATCTGCAAGCAAAGTATGCCTAGGGTCAAAATTCCTTACATTTCCCTTAGTATTAGTCTTTTTAAAAAAATCATTGAAAAAATTCTATCCCAAACAAAAATTTTTAAAGATAAAATAATTTTCAAGTCTTCTGCTTCAATCATTTAATAGATATGCTGGTTTTAATTATATTAAATTTCATATCAAATTGAAAATTTTCCATTGCTACAAAATAATTTTAGGCATTGGTTATAAAGTTAATATTAAAGTTGTAAAATTCTTCTACTAATATTCCCTATAAGATTATTTGACACCCATTAGCTGTGAACAAATTTTACAGAAAAATTATTTGACAGTTAATATACAAAAGAAGAAAAAAACTTAGGAATCTCACATACCCAATTGCTATCACTGGACTGTATTATCTAATTTTGGTTTTTCAATTTATAAGTTGAATTGGTATTCCAGAACGTTTATTAATTTATTTATACTATAGAAAGAAATAAAATCATTACAGGTTTTATTATTTAAAATTTTGTGGAACATTTAGTAATAGAATTCTAAAAGTAAAAAGTGTTCTTTTGAAAAGACTTTTTCATTTTTAATTTTCTCTATTCATATATGTCTGTGTGGACAATTTTATCTATTCATATATGCATTTATGTATAGGTGCTGTCAGAGTACAAAGCAGGGCATGGATCCTCTAAAGGTAAAGTTATGATGGTGTTAAGGGCCTGGGCTGGGTGACCAGAACTGACCAAACTTGGATTCACTGGAAGAGTAGTATGAGATTTTAACATTGAATAATCTTGCCAGCTGCATAAGTGTACTTTTTTCCTTGATATTTAACCAAGTATTCCAGACATACAAAATATATTTCTCATTTTTGTTTTTTTTTATTAGATATTTTCTTCATTTACATTTCAAATACTATCCCAAAAGTCCCCTATATTCTCTCCCTGCCCTGCTCCCCTACTCACCCTCTCCCACTTTTTGGCCCTGGCATTCCCTTGTACTGGGGCATATAAAGTTTGCTAGACCAAGGGTCCTCTCTTCCCAATAATGGCCGACCAGGCCATCCTCAAATACATATACAGCTAGAGACAGAACTCTGGGGGTTCTGATTAGTTCATATTGTTGTTCTACCTATAGAATTGCAGACCCCTTCGGCTCTTGGGTACTTTCTCTAGCTCCTACATTGGAGACCCTGTGTTCCATCCTATAGATGACTGTGAGCATACACTTCTGTATTTGCCAGGCACTGACAAAGCCTCACATGAGACACCTATATCAGGGTCCTTTCAGCAAAATCTTGCTGGCAAATGCAGTAGTGTCTGTGTTCGGAGGCTGATTATAGGATGGGCCCCTGGGTGGGGCAGTCTCTGGATGGTCTATGCTATCATCTTAGCTCCAAACTTTGTGTCTGCAATTCCTTCCATGGATATTTTATTCCCTATTCTATAGAGGAATGAAGTATCCATGTATTGGTCTTCCTTCTTGATTTTCTTGTATTTTGGAAGTTGTATCTTGGGTATGCTAGGTTTCTGGGTTAATATCCAAGTTGAGAATTCTTTGTTTAGCTCTGTAAAATAATCTACAGATTCAATGAAATCCCCATCAAAATTCCAACTCAATTCTTCACTGATATAGAAAGAGCAATTTGCAAATTCATCTGGAATAACAAAAAACTAGGATAGCAAAAACTATTCTCAGCAATAAAAGAACCTCTGGTGGAATCACCATGCCTGACCTCAAACTCTACTACAGAGCAATTGTGATATAAACTTCATGGTACTGGTACAGCAACAAACAGGTAGATCAATGGAATAGAATTGAAGATGCAGAAAATAACCCACACACCTTTGGTCACCTTATCTTTGACAAGGGAGCTAAAACTATCCAGTGGAAAAAAGACAGCATTTTCAACATATGGTGCTGGCACAACTGGTGGAGCCCATTTCCTACTCTAGTTCCTACAGAAGATTTCCACATAGACATCTGATGTCCTCCCTGCCCAGTCTGTCCATTCTTTTTTCTACTTTCCCTCATTCTGTGGATTGTACTTCTCCAGTTACATGTGATTGCCACAGTACCTGTTTGACAGTTCAGGCTGGCTCTCACCTGCCTGGAGCACAGTCTACTACAACAAGGTCAATATACTACATGAGCATGGTTCATTTTTTCTCCTTTCTAGCAGATCACATTTATGTATGTTTTTCAAAATGTAAAAATCTTAATCTCAAATACTTCATCCAATTTTGTTTTCTTGTATGGAAGTGACTAATAGTTTATCATCATAACAGAAGGCATTTATACTTCTAAATGAATATTATATCTATTTCATGAATCTAAATTATCTAAGTATTTTCCCTGATTTGGGGAATAATAAAGAGCTATAATATATGCATTTTAATTAGTTCAATTAAACTATTCTTCAATGGATATATATTTCAAGGTCTCAGATTGCACATGATAAATATTTAATTGTTGTCAATTTAAAATGAATAAGATAAGAACTACTCTTTAATATCTTCTTATAGGTCAAGTAGCCTACTAATTTTTAATTAAAATTATAGTTAATGCAGAGTATGTTTGCTATAAATCAGGCAATAAATAATATTTATAATCCTTATAACAAATACCAAATTGTAACTAGAAGCTGTGAAGTAGGGCTGTTAAACAATCTCAGATAAATGGTAATTTTGATTTAACAAAAAGTACTGTCAAGATATTTATATAGAAAAACAGCAATAAATTGCTTAAGGGATATTGGCTTTAAATCGAAGAAGAAAGTACATTACAAATAAGGAGCACATGGTCTAGAGATTTGGCTCAGTCTTGTTGCTCTTTACAGAACACAAGTTCAATTATCAGTATCCACATGGTAGCTCATATCATTTTTTAAGTCATTTCAGGTGATCTGATGCCATCTTCTGACCTCTGCCAGTATCAGGCCCACACAAACATACATGCAGGCAAAATATTTACATACATAAAATAGTCAAATAAATAAATTGAAGATAAGGAGACAGAAAACAAGATTAATATATCGAGGAATGGAAGCCATCTCATAGTTTTCCACTGTGTTTTCGAGGGTTCAAAATCAAGAAGAGACTAAAACACAGGGACTAGATGAAACTTGAAATGATACTAGACATAGCATTTTCTTATTATCTGTGCATTGATATATTCATGGAATATTATTTCCCAGATAAATGCTTGTGAACTTAATAGGTACTTGTGTTATTACTGGAAGAAGATAAATGACAGGAAGAAACTTAAGGAAGGAAGTTGCTTTTACTCACAGTTTAAGATGCGGTATATCATGGTGGGAATCATGGAGGCAAGAAATTAAGACAGTTGGTTATGTCAGGAAACTGAACAGTATGAAGGCCAGTACTCAGCTGACTTTCTCCTTTTCATTCAGTCCAGTACCACAACCTAAGGAATAGTGTTGCCCAGAGGTAATACAAGTCTTCCCAAATCAAATAACTTAATCTAGATAATCTATCATTAGTATGTACAGAAGTTTGTCATAGGTATTATAGATCTTGACATATTGACAAATCTACATTTACCAACACAGTTCTACCTCACGTCAACCTGACACCCAAACACCTTTAAGCCCTAATCTTTCCATTAACCTCATAAGTTATGGAAATCTCCTAATATGAAATGGGATCAGTAAAACATCAAATGTTCCCATAGTTTTTAACAGTTCCAAATTGTAAAAAAAAAAAAAAAAAAAAAATGAAAAGAAAAGAATTCTCACTCTCTTCAGAGAGTTTATATAATCTCTCAACCATGAGCTTCTACAAATCAAAAGCAAGTTACTTACTTCCAGAATGTTACAATGAACCAGAATAAATATCCCCATTATAAAAGGAATGGATGTGGTTATAGCCAAGAAAGATCAAATCAAGGAAAGAACAATACCCAATAAAAGGTTAAATCCTGCAGGTCCTTCTCTAACATTGGGGAAACATGATGGATTGATTCATTTGGTCTCTAAATGGCTTTTGTAGTCTCTTCTCTTCCAGCTTTTCTACTTTTAGCACAATGGCATGGCTTCACGTCTTTTATTTTTATTTTTATTTCCATTTTTATTATCCTTTTGTTTACATTTCAAATGATATCCCCCTTCCCAGATACCCCTCCACAACTCCCCACTCCAATCCCCTCTCCCTGCCTTTGCCTCTGTGAGGGTGCTCCTCTATCCATTCACACTCCATAGCATTCCCCTATGATAGAACATCAAGCCTCCCTCCCCTCCCACTAATGTCAGATAAGGCCATCATCTGCTACACATGTATCTGGAGTCCTGGCTTCCTCCATGTATACTCTTTGGTTGGTGATTTAGTCCCTGGAAACTCTGGGTGGTCCAGCTAGTTGATATTGTTCTTTTTTTTCCAAGTTTTCTTAGATATTTTCTTCATTTACATTTCAAGTGTTATCCAGAAAGTTCCCTATACCCTCCCCCCTCCCGGCCCTGCTCCCCTACCCACCCACTTCCACATCTTGGCCCTGGCGTTCCCCTGTATTGGGGCATATAAAGTCTGCATGACCAAGGGGCCTCTCTTCCCAATGATGGCCAACCAGGCCATCCTCTTCTATATATGCAGCTAGAGACATGAGCTCAGGGGGTACTAGTTAGTTCATGGTTATTCTTCCACCTATAGGGCTGAAGACCCCTTCAGCTCCTTGGGTACTTTCTCTAGTTACTTCTTTGGGAACCCTGTGTCCCATCTAATAGCTGACTGTGAGCTTCCACCTCCATGTTTGCCAGGCATTGGTATAGTCTCCCATGAGACAGCTATATCCGGGCCCTTTCAGCACTATCTTGCTGGCATATGCTATAGTGTCTATGTTTGGTGGCTGATTGTGGGATGGATCCCTGACAGCCACAGTCATTGGGTCCATCCTTTGGATTCAGCTTCACACATGATCTCTGTAACTCTTTCAATGTGTGCTTTGTTCTTAATTCTAGGAAGGGGTGACGTGTCCANTTTCATATATTTATTGTTTTTAATAGCTGAGTAGTACTCCATTGTGTAAATATACCAAATTTTTTGTATCCATTCCTCTGTTGAGGGACATCTGGGTTCTTTCCAGTTTCTGGCTATTATGAATAAGGCTGCTATGAACATAGTGGAGCATGTGTCCTTGTTACCAGATGGAATATCTTCTGGATATATGCCCAGTACAGGTATTGCAGGATCTTCTGGTAGTACTATGTCCAATTTTCTGAGGAACCGCCAGACTGATTTCCAGAGTGGTTGAACAAGCTTGCATTCCCACCAACAATGGAGGAGTGTTCCCCTTTCTCCACATCTACGCCAGCATCTGTTGTCACCTGAATTTTTGATGTTAGCCATTTTTACTGGTGTGAGGTGGAATCTCAGGGTTTACTCTGATACCTAAACCACATAAAGACACAACAAAGATAGAGAACTTCAGACCAATTTCCCTTATGAATATCAACACAAAAATACTCAACAAAATTCTTGCCAGCCGAATCCAAGAACACACCAAAATGATCATCCATCATGACCAAGTAGGCTTCATCCCAGGAATGCAGGGATGGTTTAATATATGGAAATCCATCAACGTAATACACTATATAAACAAACTCAAAGATAAAAACCACATGATCATCTCCTTAGATGCTGAGAAAGCATTTGACAAAATCCAACACCCATTCATGATAAAGTTCTTGGAAAGATCAGGAATTCAAGGCCCTTACCTAAACATGATAAAAGCAATCTACAGCAAACCAGTGGCCAACATCAAACTAAGTGGAGAGAACCTGGAAGCAACCCCACTAAAATCAGGGACCAGACAAGATACTGTTCTTCTTATGTGGTTGCAATCCCTTTAACTCCTTCAGTCCTTCTCCTAGTTCTTCCATTGGGGTCCCAGGCTCAATCTGATGGTTGGCTGTATCTGCATATCTTTTGTTCAGGTGCTGGATAAACCTCTCAGACTCCTGTCACTTCTTGGCATCAGCAATAGTGATGGTGGTTGGGGGTTCTGCAAATGGGATGGGCCCTTAGGTGGGGAGGTCTCTGGATGGCCTTTCCTCCAGTCTCTATTCCATTTTTTTACCCTATCTTTCTTTGGGACAAGAATATTTCTGGTTAAAAATTTTAAGATATTTGGGTGGCCCCATGCTTTAACTGGGAGCTGTGCCTATCTCCTGGAAGTGATCTCTACAGGTTATATCTCCCTTTTTGTTTGAACTTCTGCTAAAGTCATCACAATTGGCTCTAGCCATCACAAGGAACCCTCTGGCTTCCTTGGAGTCTGGGACTTTCTAGTGGCTACCCCAGTTCTCCATCCCCTACTGCTACATGTTTCTATTCAATTTTCTGACCCTCTGTTCTTCTCTCTTGTCCCTTCCAATACCTGATCCTGCCCCACCTTTTTCCTCCCCCTCCCTCCCTGGTCTCTCTATCCTTCTACCTCTTTAGATTATTTTTTTTCCCGTTCTATGTAGGATTTAAGCAGCTACACTTTTGTCTCCTTTTTTCTTTTTTTCTTCTTGTTTTATTTAATACTTATTTATTTACATTTTAACTATTATCTGCTTCCTCAGTCTCTCCCCCTCCCCAGAGGGTTCTGTTGATTTGCATTTTTTCTGATGACTGAGGATGTTGAACATTTCTTTAGGTGCTTCTCATTCCTTCGACTTCCCTCAGTTGACAATTCTCTGTTTAGCTCTGTTCCCCATTTTTTAATAGGGATATTTGGTTCTTTGGAGTCTAACTTCTTGAGTTATTTGTATATTTTGAATATTAGCTCTTTATAGGATGTAGAGATGGTAATGATATTTTCCCATTCTGTTGGTTGCCATTTGTCCTATTGACAATGTCTTTTGCCTTACAGAAGCTTTGAAATTTTATTAGGTCCCATTTATTGATTCTTGATCTTAAAGCATAACATACTGAATGAGGCAACTCAGTCACAAAAGAACACACACAGTAAGTACTCACAGATAAGTGTATATTAGCCCCCAAATTTGGAATACCCAAGATTTAATTACCAGACCATATGAAGCCTAAAAATGAGGAAGACTACAATATTGATGGATGCTTCAGTGCTTCTTAGTATGGTGAGCAAAATACTCACAGGAGGAAATATAGAGACAAAGTCTGGAGAGCAGAGACTTAAGGAAAGACCATCCAGAGACTGCCCCACCTGGAGATCCTTCCCATATACAGCCACCAGACCTAGATGTTATTGTGAATGCTGGGAAGTGCTTGTTTTGGAAGCCTAACATGACTGTCTCCTAAGAGGCTCTGCCAGAGCCTGAAAAATACAGAAGGGAATGCCTGCAACCAACCAATAGACTGAGCATAGGGATCCCTGATGGAGGAGCTAAGGGGGTTTGTAGCCTCCTGGAGGGAACAACAGTGTTAACAAGCCAGTCGCTCCACCACCACCCCCAGAGCTCCTGGGGGCTGCACTACCAACCAAAGACTACCCATGGCACTGGCTGCAGAGTGGCAGAAGGTGTCATTGTTGGTCCTCTTCCTCTGTGGGAAGCGATACCCTTGGGCCTGAGGGTGTTTGATGCCCCAGTGTAGGGGAATACCAGGGCAGGAAGATGGTTTGGGTGGGTGGGTGACTTTGATTGTTGAAGGCCACATTTATCAAGACCGTTATTTTTCCATTACTTACTTGCAAATATTCTAACACATAGGCATATTATTACAATTCTTCTGCTAAACAGATGAAAAAATTGATTCTCGTGGCATTACTAATTGGTGAAGATCATCACTAAGTTCGAGATGATGAGATCTTTCCTAATTCCCAGTACTTCAATTCTAGTGTTTTAAATAAAGTTTAAGAAATGGAGAGAAAGTCCTTAAAATAATTATATGCTCTCAACTATTTTCTGCCCTTCCATTCTTTTCTATGTAAATGAAGGACACCACTCTCATCCTCCATGAACCTGGAAAAATAGGTTCCACAGGTCTCTGGTCAGGCCTGAGATGACCAAAGTGTTATAGGTCTAAGAAGGGAAGCAAAGAGGTTTGAGACACCCATGCAGAGCAGGTAGTCTGGGTCACAGGTCTCATCCACTATCATAGCACTGCCAATGCCAGCATCAGGAATTGCAGCAACAGCAGGGAATCACAGGTGGCTTCAGGGGCATGAGCCTGGAGTGCCAGGAGAGTCCAAGATCCCGTGACAAAGCTTCTGGAGAGAGAACACTTCTCCAAAGTGTGTCACAGCTCAGTAAAACAGCCACTCTTGGATGATTCTCAGTGAAATAACTTGTGCTCTTTATTCATGTGGATAGGGACTTTATAAACATAGGGGAGTATGGGGAATCCAGAGGTAGATGCTTCACATTGGCTCAGTTTGTGATGCTAGTGACACTCTATTTGAATGGGGAAGAACTCCAGACATTTACCTACATGACTGTATGGTCATCTCAGTGGGGTACCATGGTTACTTGTTAACAAGTAGAGTTGGGCAGTGATTTGGTCCCACTACTACCCTTTTCAATTCTGAGATTCAGGGGATTTGAGCTCACTCACCCTTACCAGTTTTGCTGCCTGGTGACAAAATCCACTTGCCCCACACACCAATATGGCTCTTACTCTGTCATTTGAGTAAAATATCAGAATTTCACATGGTTATTTATTCACAATTCAGCTCCCTAGTTACTCATGTAGTTTTCATCTTCAAAACATGACAAATTGTGTTCTCCTTATCAGAACACAGTTTATTCCACCTTAATCAGGAGTCAAGATGCACTGAGAGTCAATTTTAAGCTGTTATCTTAAGTCTGTTGCTACCAAATAATGTAAATCAAATCACGCCACTTATTTGTTCAAATCAGCCCAGTGCCTTCCCAATGCATTCATTCTGAAATACATCTCTTGGACTAACAGCTTTCCATGAGACTGTCTTTTTCTTTTTACTCTCCAACTACAAGCAGAGGATTCCATGTAACTGTTCTAACTATGTGGTCGTTAAAGTGTTCTTTGAATCTGTTCCTTTGCTAAACTGCCTTTATTATAACTGTGACATTGCTACTCTTATTCTGCATAATTTGCATATTTCCTTTAAAGGTTAGTTCCACCCCTCCAAAGTGAAGTATGTAATATCCATGCAGAGTACATACACATTTGTTTCTTCTTCAGAATGATTGGCCTCCTCCATGACACAGTAATTTCACATTTGTTTCCAGCCCTGCCTTTATATAATCTTTGTAATGGTGTGAAAGGAACAGTAACCAACTCTGTCTGAAAGGACTGAGCCCTATATACTCCTGTGTCTGACAGGAAAAAATAAAACTTGTTCCCAAGTAAATAAAACCTTCAATTGCTTCCTCAACCCAATCCTCAGAGGATGTTAACCATCTTATTTCTATATTCTTCCACAAGAACAAATAGTTTGAGAGCATGTATTGTTGATAACATAAGTAAACTAACCAATCCTCACATTCATCTATGACAATCAGAAATGAATAATCTTTCTTTTCATGAACTCTTGCCTCAACTGCTGGTACACTGTCTCCCACAGATGTATGTGGTGCCTTAGAAAGCCCAAATGTCAGGCAGACAGGATAAATAGTAGTCATTGAATCTTCTTTTATTATGGAAATAAAGCTCTTACACCACAGTTCTGGTAAGATTCAATTTGAACTTGAACATATTTTTAATTAAAACCCTTGAAAATAATTAAATTATAAAATCACAATGATGGACTTAACTAGGAATTTCTTTTGATTTTAATTAATCATTCCATTTTGATTGAAAAAAGAGGATATAATGTAGCAGAGGAAGGAAACTGGCACATAAATGTTTAAATATACAGAAAGGGAGACTTTTAACAGGATTTTTTTGTTCTATAATAGTGATAATGTTTTATTGTTTTATATTTGATTTTAAATGATCCTTGAAGTCTCTTAAGTGGCACATTAAGAACTGTGTGCCTTGAGTGGTTGTGAGAATAAATGTAGAAATAAATTTGTAAGATATCTCAGAAACCCCTCTAGCCTGTTCTCTATTATTGTTACTAATATGCTCCTTAGCATAGTTTTATACTCAGCTGGGAGTATGAGGAAATTGAAAACAATATGCATGCCTTATGTGCTAAGTGAACTGCAATAAACCATGC
>CACVCL010021791.1:0-54556 GCA_902729485.2 Mus minutoides
CTTTATCACAGTATGCCACGTCCTTCTTGGAGTATCATCCAATTTTGTACATAATTAGTTAAACTTCCCTGAAAATAGCAGATGATAGCCATTAGAACATTTTGTATTGTTATTAAATGCATTATATTTATTCCCAGTAACTTGCATAGTATATGAGGGCTTTGGCAGTTGTTTTTGTCTACTTGGAGATATTTTTGCACTTTTATACACAGAGGAAGTGCTGAACGAGATGTGAGGCTATGGAATGCAGGATATTTTTTCTCCTGTAAAAGGAGGCAACTTTGTTTCTTTATATTCTCTCTCTCTCTCTCTCTCTCTCTCTCTCTCTCTCTCTCTCTCTTACTCTCCATCCTAATTTTTCTACATCCTTTTAAGAAAATAAATAACAGCAATATAATAATCTATATTTATTCATTTGTTACAATTTTTCTTCTGTTTCCTTTTTTATTTTAGCTCTTACATAGAACCATTCAGCAAGTGGGTAAAATAAAATAGGAAGGCTTGTTTCACTATAACTTTCATCTAAAAACTAGAGGATAGAAAAGAAGATTGTAGTATTGAGAAGTAATTCAAAATGTGAAATTATGTTATGAGTCTTTGGCATATTTAAGCCTCACAGATCAAATCTGAGGAGAGCCAGTTCTCTGTATGACCTTTGTTTGGATAGTTCTATGTTTTGTTATTCTATTTAGTAGAAGTTATAATAAAGCCATTTGCAATGCAGCCTGAACCTACTTCTGTCAAAAAGATTATTAGTAGTTAGAATTAGAAATTGCTACAAAAGAAGCAGAATTCTTGCCTGGTTTGTACAAAAATCCATGATTGTATTCATCATGAAACAAAGTGCCTATCCATTCTAGGGAGTATATTTGACAGACATACTTCAAAGGAATTGTCCCTGGGTCATCAAGGAACATACCACTTGACTATGAAATAGGCAAGAAAATACTTAATGGACTTATACCTGCATTAGTTACTTGTTTATTGTGATAAAATTCCATGACCAAAGGAAACTTACAGAATGAGAGTTTATTTGTGGATTATGGTGCCAGGAGAAAGAGTCTATTGTGGCATAGAGGCATAGTTGCAAACTTTAGCAAAGGCAGCAGGAGCAAAAAAGCTGAGTGCTTCCATGATTAACCATAAAAGAGTAAACTAATACACCAGTTGCATACTTTTCCCAAGCCTTCCCAAAAAGCACCACCAAGTGGGGACCAAGTGCTCAAATGCCTGAGACTAAGGTGGACATTTTAAATTGAAACCATCACAATATCACAAGATACATAGGAAGAATTCATGTGATTCTCCAGAAAATCCTTTGAGAAAAAAAGGAAAATCAGTGCTTGAAATTGGCTGTTTTCCCCAACGTAAGCTGAGAGAAATGAAAAGGACATGTGATTAGCTCTTAGCCATTCCCTAAATTATTGCTTGAGAAATATTGGATTATGACATAGATGGACACATCTGTATTATACCACACTACCAAAATTTATGAAATACCAAAAAGTTCACCTTTTACATCAGTTTTTTGGAAGCATATGATCCTAATTTCCCTCAGTAGTGTGGCAAACAACAATAACAGGTTCTTTTATTTCAATCTTAACTCTCTTGTCTATGAATATTAATCCTCAGATAATACATTACATTACACAGCTGCAAAAGGGTTCCTGAGATCACAGAGTTCACAAGGACCTCCCTATAGGCAGATAATTAATAGTAATGACAAAATGACTCATAGGTGGTGCCTTGCTAAAATGGTAACAAGCCCAGGATCTCAATTAAAGACCCAGTTGGGTATGTGTCTGTTATGTAGATAAGTTTACAGGTTTCATTTGTCTGATATGGATCTAATAAGCCCATGTTGATAGGTTCATGAGGGGTATGTTTGTGCATACATTACAAGTCAGTGTGGGAAGCAGGGTGTGGTATTTTTGAGCACAAAGGAAGAGTCAACTGCTCTCTCTGTCCTAACAATGGAGCCAAGTGTTGCTTTGTAAGATGGCAAAGCATAATATAGAGGACATCAGTGCAGTGACTAACATAAAGCAGGGCACAGCCTGACTGCTACAGTGAGCCTGGAGGCAACACATCACCAATCCCAAAGCAGTCAGGATTGCTTTAAGTAGTGGCTTCAAAAGAATTTATCTTACATACCTGATTATAAATAATAACAAGAAAATGTGTGTCAATATTAAAACCCTCAATATATACTATATGTAATATAGTGAAGCACTTCTTTGTAAGAATTAAGGCATGAATCTTTTTTTTTTTTCCTTGTTCCGGTCAACCCTTGCTCTCTCTGGTCTGCCCCACTCGCTTAGTGGTCCCGCTAGCTCCGGTCGGCCCTGCTCGCTCAGTTCCTGCTCTCTCCGGTCCAAGGATTCATTTATTATTATTCATAAGTATACTATAGCTGACTTCAGACACACCAGAGGAGAGCGTCAGATGTAATTACTGGTGATTGTAAGCCACCATGTGGTTGCTGGGATTTGAACTCATCACCTTCTGAAGAGCTGAGCCATCTCACCAGCCCCCGCATGAATCTTTTTAAAAGAACTAAAATGGTCTTAACCAAATATTTTCTTAAATATGGTTTCATAGTATTATTTTAGAATAAAATGTTAAATCTGAGGTGATGTGATGCATATTTCAAATTCAGGGTTTGAATTACTTTCTGGGCCTATTTTATAACACTCATCTTTTTTTTGCACTTCTCCTTCCTATATGAGGTCTATTTAAAGTGATTGGAGTTCTCAACAAACTGAGCCATCATTAGAAATTATGCTGAGTTAATTACACAAATTATGAAGGTCAGTAGGTCTAGACTGCACTAGAACAGAGAAAAGAACAATGTTCTCACATGTGAGTAGAGTGATTTGCAATCTTTCTGTAATAATTACTATTTTGGAAAGGTTGAGTTCTCCATTACTGAATTAAGCCTTAGGTATTTTTTTATTCTCTGTTAATAAATTTCAGCTCTACCTATTGAGAATTAAGCTATGTGGCCTAGGGAAAAATGTGATCTTAAAATATAATGTTTCAAGTTGCTTTAGTAATTTTGTAGAATCTTCTTTCTCTTACCTTAAATTCACATAGAGTTGCATCCTTGTCCTATGATTTTATATATATATATATATATATATATATATATATATATATATATATATGTGTGTGTGTGTGTGTGTGTGTGTATGCATGTATATATTGTATTATATATAATATATGCTATGTAATATCAATTATGTATTATATCATTATCATGTATCACATATCATGTATATTGTACCATGTATTATATATTTATTTAATAAATATTATATGTCATACATTAAAATATATCATAAATCACACATTACAAATATTATATAATACATAACAAGAAATCTTGTTTGAGATCCTGTATTCGTTAGGGTTCTCTAGAGTCACAGAACTTACGGAGTAAAGGAATTTATTGATGACTTACAGTCTGCAGCCCAATTCCCAACAATGGTTCAGTAGTAGCTGTGAATGGAAGTCCAAGGATCTAGCAGTTACTCAGTCCCACACTGTGAACAGGCGAAGGAGCGTGCTAGTCTCCTTTCTTTCAGTGTCCTTATATAGTCTCCAGCAGAAGGTGTAACCCAGATTAAAGGTGTGTGCCATCACACCTTTAATCCCAGATGATCTTGAGCTCAGGATCTCTGTCTTAATCTCACACCTTTAATCCATAGCCAGTATGCTATCAAGATCTCCATACCAAGATCCAGATCAGAGACTTCTATTTCCAAGCCTCCAGGTTAGGGTCACTGGTGAGCCTTCCAATTCTGGATTGTAGTTCATTGCAAATATAGTCAAGTTGACAACCAGAGATAGCCACTACAGATCGTAAGAAGATCTGAGAATAAACCCTAATGAGCATGTATTTGTTAGGACCACTTAGACAACTGATTTTACCTCTTTAAGCTTTATAATCCTTAAAATTACAAAGAATCCTGATAAGGACTATGTAAATAAAAGATTACTAATAAGAAATTTTATGAAAGTACCTTATGAATTATAAAATACAATATATAAGTAAGATATGTGATTTATCTGCTTATTATAAGATAGTTTCTTAAAGGCTGTACATTCTGCCATGAGCTTTGATGTATGATGATATTTTTTATATTAACTTAATTCCTTCAGACAGTTGATGTTTGAAAGGAAATTTCAACCCTAGTCTCCTTTGGGAAATAGAAATTCCTAGAACTGGACCTCAAATAATCTAGGCTTTGGCATTTACTTCTTTCATATTCATTTGATGTGTGTGTGTGTGTGTGTGTGTGTGTGTGTGTGTGTGTGTGTGTGTGTGAAAGCCTTCTTGAACATTTTCCTTTTGCTTGGGAACTGAACTAAGACATTATAAGCACTTCTCTATGATTTTCTACTATTAGATATTGGTATACTAGTGTTGGAGGCATGTGTCACATGTGTGTAAGTGGCATGACAATGTATTACTCACATTTCCCATTGCTTGGACAAAATGCCTTTTAAAAAACCACTCAAAAAAGAAAAGTTAATTTTGGCTCACAGTTCAAGGGAACATTCTATCAAGTTAAAAAAGTCATGGGACAGGAAATTTGGGAAGCTGGTCACCTTGCATCCACAGTTAGGAAGCAGAGATATTGATGCCTACTTTTTAAAGCCCAGTCCATGAAATGACACTGTCAACATTTAAGGTGCTTCTTCTCATGTAGGTTTGCCTACTCTAGAAATTTCTTTAAGACATAAGCATGGTAATTCTAAATTTTATCAATTTTACAATAGAGACAAATTAACCACTATAAAGCATGAACTAGTTTCATTGATACTATCAAATATACAAGAAAGAGTAAGACATAAGATTTCAATTTCGGGCTTGGTGGTGGAGGTGCACACCCTTGATCCCAGCACTTGGGAGGGAGAGGCAGGCAGATTTCTGAGTTTGAGGCCAGCCTGGTCTACAAAGTGAGTTCCAGGACAGCCAGGGGTATACAGAGAAACCCTGTCTCAAAAAACAAAACAAAACAAAAATCAAAATAAGATTTTTATTTTGAAAGCGATATATGAGAAAAAGGAGAATTCAATGGCATCAACTAAGTTATAAACTAATTGCCATATATTCAGCATATTTTCAGTAAATTGGCAAGGTGTTATGAATAAAAATCTTGATAAAATAATGTACTTATAAGTATGTATTTTTATGTGTAGAAATAATTACATAATTGTATATTATGCATGTATAGCATATGCATCCCTTATTACCACAGAGGTCAGAAGATCCCAGGTACCTGGATTCACAGTGTAAGCTGACATATGTGCACTGGTCACTTTACCTGGACCCTCTGCAAAGTGGTAAATGCTCTTAACTATGGAGTCATCTTTCTATCCAATAAGAAAAAGGAGGCAAGTAAGAATCCTGCTCCCTGTGCCCTCCAAGGCTAGACAGATGGAAGACATATGATGCAAAAGGAAACCTTGCTGACTTCTTCTGATCACTCAACTCATCACCTGGTTTGCCCCTCTGCAACTCTTATATTTTATTCCATGTTACTCTATTATTAAAGAGAAGTGGAGATAAAATATCAACCCTTTGAGGTTAGACATGGGTTAGCATAGGCATTTTTATTCTCAAACAATGAGCCTTTGACTATTCCTGGTGTTCTGACAAGTGCATTAGACTGGGTAATCTATAATCAACAGAATTTTCTTTCTTACAGTCTGAAATCCTATTCTCCTTAACTTTCTATTGCTGTGGTAAAAAAAGCAAGCAAGCAAACAAACAAACAAAAACAAACAAAAAAACAGACAAACAAAGAAAACTGAAAGAAAATTGGGAGGAAAGGGTTTATTTCATCTTACAATTATTAGCCCAGTGGGAAGCAAAGTCAGGGCAGGAATTCAGGGACCTGCAGGCAGGAACTGAAATAGAGGTCATCAGGAAGAGCTTCATCACTAAGCTATTGACCTGTTCCCCAGCTCATCCCACTTTCTTATATAATCTAAGACCACCTGTCCAGTGATAACATCACATAATGTGTGTTTGGCCCTTTGTTCACTTATCATCAATAAGGAAAATGCCACAAAGGTTTGCTGATGTACACAAGTTCTTAATTGATGTAGCTTCTTCCTATATGACACGAGCTTCTTCGCAGTCCAAGAAATGAATGTTCAAGGTGATGACTCTCATTATCAGCCAAGCACTTTCTTGCTGTCCTTACACAAAGAAATGGACAATCAGGATAGAAAGCACAAACACTGTGTCTCATGTGCAGAATGAAAGGACGGCTTGTGAGAAGGTAGGTCCCTGAAGCATGCACATGGTAGGCATATGTTCTATGCCAAGACATCACTTAGAAGGTCATTTATTCACTCATTATGACAAAATAACTTCCTAGTATCATCACTTTCTCATTCCATTACCAGAGTATTTAAGTTGCCACTGATAAATGGAAGTACACTCAATTCAAGACACAGCCAAGAGGACTATCAACCCTGATTTGCCCAGTTCAGTTGAGATTTAAAACTAGGGTATTGGTGCAGTTATCAGTACTACCTTTATCTCTATAAAACTAACTGAGTTTTTATCTAAACAGAAAGTCAATCTGAACAGAATTTCTACTATAGATGAAAAATAAAAATAGGAATGCAAGGACCTAGAGCTCTGAGAATGGCTCAGTATGAGAAATATTACTGCACAACTGCGAGGCCCCACATAAAAGCACCTCCACTCAGCACTGGGAGAGGAGACATGCAGCGCCCCTGAGCTCTCTGGTCAATTTGTATAGCTTCATCACTAAGCTTCAGGTTCAAGGAGCTATCCTGTCCCCAAAAAATATGGTGAAGAAAGACAGAAGACACCAACACTGACTTCCTCACCCACTTACACACATGCACACAGAGAGGGGCCAAGGAGAGAGAGAGAAACAGGCAAGGGACTTCAGAAATCAGGATAGTTTTTCAATTATTTCTTCTAGACTCAGGAGTCAGATATTCTGATTCCTCTCCTGTATTTGAAGCTTGGTTGTTTGTTTTTGGTTTTCTTTCTTTTTTGTGTTTTTGTGTTTTTGTTTTTATCTTTTTTGTTTTTTGTTACTTTTATTTCCTAGTCATTGCAATGCAAATATGATTCTAAAGCATGAATGCAACTGCATGATTCCCTCCTCCTATCTCTGTTTGTCTGTCTGTCTCTCTTTCTCTCTAACCTCTCCTCTCTCTCATACACACACACACACACACACACACACACACACACACACACACACAATTCTGACCATCTCCAGTCCAATAGATACCAACTTGCCTTCAGTGCCTTCAGCTTCCCTTTTTGACGCTAATGTGTACTATTCTTTTGACAATATCAAAAAACACGTTCCTGATTTATTTTTATCTTTAAAAATAATAAAATTCAGAATCATAATTTCTTTCAGTATAAGAGAATTACTCAATTAATGAAAGAATCAAAGTTCAGTGAATGCTCGGTTGCTCTAGAATATATTGTCTACAAAATATTTGCTGCCTGCTGCTTTGGCCCAGGGTACCAGGAGAATATCACAGTAATAATGGATGATCATATGGTACTAAAAAGAATTGGGATTCTATGTGTTTCCAGAATATCTAGTCTGAAAGAATTGAGCTTGAAGATTGTCCTTGGTAGGAGACCCTCTGACACATGGCCCTAGTGTGAATAAGGCCCTGTTGTTTATCTTGTTTGTTTGCAATGCGTCGGGTGCCATGCAATCTGTCAGGCATCTGCTCTGTGAAGGCTTCTTTGGAATGATATGGAAAGATCACAGAGACTAATCTGACACAGTGGCTATGTAAATGTCACATAGGTCCCTTGTTCATTTCCTGAGGGCTCCTTCCTGAGGGCACATTTCAAAGCGATAAAGGTTACAGCACCCTGTGACGGATTTATGTTACACAGTCCGCTGGCCATGATTTAGTTTTGTAGCAGACATTCCATTTTAAATTTAGAAATTAATCATTTAGCAGACCTGGTTTTATTGGGTACTGTAGAACATACAAAAAAGAGTAAGGGATGAAATTTCTGCACATCATTGATTTTATTAAATGAAAAGCATACATTTTATGTAGTTTTCTGGTGTAATTCTAGTAGAGATTAAATACACATTAGTTGAAAACTGCATTTACTTTAGAATACTTTAAAAGGAATAAATTTTTGATCAAATCATATCATTGTCAAGTGACCATTAATATTATGCAATATCACAAATTTCCTAAATCAATACCACAATTTGTATATTAAGACTAAAGTGATATATGAAATACTGTAATTCTGATGAAGATACAAAGAAATACATACACACACACCATATATATGGAGACATTTTAGCAGAGAAGTTATTTTATCCTAATAAACCTTCATAAAACACTGAGAAAGACCTTAAAGATATGTCCCATGAAGTTTTTCTTTCTGGTTTTTGTAGTACAAAAAAAAAAAAATAGAATTACCAGGACTTTTCAGCAGTAGCAATACTGAAAACACAACTCTGATTATCTTGATATAGGATATTTTTGTAGTGATGATAAAGCAACATCAAGGTCCACATTTAGGATATGAATGCTGCCACCTCATATAAAGGCAGAAAACCCGTAAGAAAGAAGCCTGAAATAACAAGTGAATATGAAGTACAGCCATGCAAATAGAGTTCCCGGACTGAGGAGCTTCTGTATTTGTTCCACAAAGTACTTTAAATTAAGGAAGGATTGATTTAAACTAGAATAATTGGAGATTTCTAGGGGGAAAAACATTGAAATGATGTTCTAAATCTAAGAAAGAACAGTTTTGTTTCTGTAAAAAAGAAAAATAAAGACAGACGAGGATGACGAGATGTTCTGTGAAATTCTGTCTTCTGGGTTGCCATGGTCCTTGTACTGGTAAATCACAGAAGCTGTGGCAATCTGCACAAGGTCTGCAAAAAATCAAGACAGCCTAAAATCAAGTCCCTGCCCTGCACTTATGGGAGGAGCTACTGGCAGTTGATGGCTGTTGAAGAAGTGAGAAATGGTTTGCTTAAGGAACTTGACTCCTTTGGGGTTGCTAGTGCTCCAGTGTGGTTTACACTGGGTGGGCATGTAAGTGGCATTAATTGAATTCCATGGGTCATTAACAACAAAAAAAGAACGGGGCATGAAGTTTGAAGGGTGATGTTATGGGACAGTTTAGGACGGGTAGAGGGGAAACTGGGGGTGGATACAATTTAAATGCATTTATTTGTATGAATGTAGCTATATAAAAATAAGGAGAGGGCTACAGCTTTTATCTTCTGCACAAGATAGAGACATTACAGTAAGAAACTCATGGAAACTGGTGGTACTGCACCTGGCCAGCAGGAGACTCTACTTGCCAATAGCCAGGCTCCAATGATTGATGAGATCATAGACACACACATACACACACACACACACACACACACACACACACACACACACACACACATCCCTGGTTAAATTAAGTGGGCTACAAAACAAAACTAAAGGTCATGCATTTACTAAAGCAAGTAGGGGAGGAGAAAGAATTACAATAGCAAGAGGTAAGACAGTATGAAGAGAGACTCATTGGAACCCGTTATATGTAAGTATTAAATTGTCAATAAAACAATGTAATAAAGCAGCATACAAAATATTTTGCTGTCTAAGTCTACTAAATAAAGAGACAGATTATTCTAGTCTAGAATTGGAGGATTCCTCAAAAGTGGGACTTTAATTATATAATTATATAATTCAGAGCATCCCCACACTCTGGAAAAAAAGGAAAGAAAGTGACCTTACATCAACAGGAAAGTTCAAATATATATATTTGAAAGTCGAGGACCAACTCTGACTCACAGTTTAGTTTTGAATACAGCTTACCCACACCCCACTCCTGATTCACACAGAAAGGTAAAGCACTTTGTTGTTCACATTTATAAAAATATTGAGCTGGATCAGTGAGCAGACTTTCAAACAGTTTCCACTATATTTTATCGTCTGCTCTCATTTGTCTCTGTCTAGTTTTATATTCAGATTGTTCTTTCTCCATTTCATACTGTGTCTACTTTTTACATGTTGATTCATTTTCTCTTTTATTTATGTGTTCTGTTTAGTTTTTATAGCATGTATGTCTTTTTCAATAAGAAATTCTGAAGACATACAAAATATAAAAAATACAATATAAAAACCTTAGCATTTACTGACAAGATTATCAGTAAAAATAATACATATTGTCAGCACATAGCTGTCTTATGTTAATATGAATATTAAATGAGGTCAAAAGCTAACAACACAAATTGCCTACTCTCTTCAGAGAAAAGGAGTGCCATGAACTTGGTGTGTTTATACTCCTTAGTCATATATATATATATATATATATTTCCTGGATTACTTCTGTAAAATGTATGTGCAGATATGAAAATGTGAGCAATAAAATATGATAATTGTCCGATATATTTTTCCACACTCATATAACTGAAATCTTTCTGCATGCGCCATCTAATAACTTGAGTTTTTCTATCTTGTATAAGCAAAATTAACAAGATTCAGCTATTAATACAGACTCTTCAAATATTCTAAAAAACTAATACTAGTTCAGTTTTTGTATGTGCTATAATTGATCCATTGTTTCCTGTTGATGGATATTTAGATTTTTTTATCTTTCACTATTTAAAATAATTTAAAGAATATGTCTCATCAGTTGAGTTGTTAATTATCATTTGCATGACCCTTGGTTTGAGTCCAATCACAGCAGAATGACCAACTAGAAAACTATTCTCTCTCTCTCTCTCTCTCTCTCTCTCTCTCTCTCTCTCCTAATATATACAGATATTATCTCCCCTTCACTATTCAGTTTTTCTTTTATATATGTCTTCTTGTCATTTACTCATTTTCTACAAGTTAAATACATATTCATATATTTCAATTAAATATACTGCAATACATATAATATATATTTATCTATATTCATAGGCACTAAATACTAAATAGTTTTGCTGTATTTTGAAGACTAATGAATGTAGCAGTTCACCCTCCATCATGAGAGTCTTGATTGCCCTATAATTTGCCGATCACTTTACAGTTTCAACTTTCCAATGTTTATCAACCTATATACAAGAGAATATATTTTTGGCATTCATTTTCATTTCTCTCAACATTGGTGAAGCCTAACAATTTTTATTTCCCGTTTTTGACTATTTGTTTTTTTTTTTTCCTTACATATGTGGTAGGTACTTTTTGCTAAATTTTGGCATTTGCATCTCGATTTATATGGTTTTTTCTACAGTATAAACATATATTCATATCCTTCACTTAAATATACTGTGAATATGTTGTACATGGATATTATACTAAGGTAATCACATTCATTACCATTTCACTTTTTAAAGTATATTCTTTTAGTACTTTATTCAAGGTATTTTCTGCCAATAAGGACTCTTTCTTTTACAATTTTTTTTTCTCACACATAGGACAACAGAATTGTTTTCTAAATAGTTCATTTTAATTCAATTGTATTGATTTATCCTACCAAGTCCTGCAGTGTTTAGAACTTCTCTTAGTTTCATATAAAATAATAAATAAATAATACCTTGAATATTTCATTTCTTTCTTTTATTCTTATATTTACTAAATACTGACACATAATGATAAATAATATAGTCTTATCTTGTTTCTAGTTTTAAATAAAATGCCTAGACTACAGCCAGGGAAACAGGCAGAATAAATTGTGTCTGCTCAAATACTGATTAAGAATTACTTTGTATATTTAAAGTTAAGGCTTAAAAATGTCTCTAGCTGTGGAAGCAATATAAATGGATTTTATAGTATTTGATGTTATCTGTTAAGTCTGTGCCTGAAGAAGCTGATATCAACTCATCATGAAATACTCAATTGGCAAAATATATTATGAATCAGGAAAAACACAGAATGTCTATATGATTTCTTCCAATCATTCTATCTTTTTACATATAATGCTTGGCATTATTACTACATATAATACTTCATAAATTCAAAGCAGAATTATCATGAATAGATATCTCCAGAGATAGAAGTCTTGCTTCTATGCATTTTGGCTATCAAGTGCACAGTGTAGAACCTCAGAGGATTTTAAAGTCTATTATGGATAATATACATTGTAACTTATATTTTAACTAAATATACTTGTCTTCTGAACTTATGAAAGTGCATTAAAATAATTTAAAATATATATTGTGTTGGCTTCTCAGGCTTATGTAATATGTATACATGTGCATACATGAGTGAAGACATGCAGACATACATATATACACACATAGGTATATGTTCATAAGTGTTTCAAGGACTTTATTAAAATATTTAGAGAACATTCTCTTACACTAATACTTCTGATTGTTCACTGTTAGTGAGGTTATATCGCTATGATAAAATGGCATATTATGCTTGCAGACAGGAGCCTAGCATAGCTGTCCTCTGAGATGTTCTACCAGCAGCTGACTGAGACAGATGCAGATACATACAGCCATTGGACTGAGCTCAGGGACCCCTATGAAAGCATTACAGGAAGGACTGAAGGATCTGAAAGTGATGGAAACCTCATAGGAATTACAACAGCGTCAACTAACCTGGACCCCTCAGAGCTCCCAGAGACTAAGCCATCAACCAAAGAGCATACATGGGTTGGTCCGTTGCCCAACACATGTAGCAGAGGACTGTCTTGTCTGGTCTCAATGGGAGAGGTTGTGTCTAATCCTGTAGAGACTTGATGCCCCAGGAAAAGGGATGCTGGGGGAGGCAGAGATGAGGGTTTATTGGTGTGTGAGAGTGGGATGGGGGTGAGTAGCACTGTCTCAAAGACAAAGGGGAGGAGGTGTGGGGTGAAGAACTCTGGGAGGTGGGACCAGGAACATGGGGCAACATTTGGAATGGTAACAAATAAAATAATAATAATAATAATATAATAATAATAATAATAATAATAATAATAATAATAATAATAATATGCCAAAGGGAAAAACCCACAATGAGCAAATGCAATTTGGGGAGTAAAGGGTTTATTTCATCTTAAAGTTTGTAGACTATCATCCAGCTAACTCTGCATAGTACCTTGCAGTAGGAACTTGGAGGCAAGAACTTATCGAGAATGTTCTTTTTGGCTTATTTGCTCATGGCTTACTCAGTGTGCTTTCTTATACAACCCAAGACTGAGTGGCACCACACACACTGGGTTGGTCCATCCCACATCAATTATTCATCAAGAAAATACATTGCACATTTACTTATAAGCCAATCTTAATGAAGCCTTTTATTTTCCAATTGAGAGTCTCTCTCCAAATGACTCTAACTTGTGTTGAGTTTACATAAAATAATCAACACTGAAAAAACTAATTAGTCAGTAACACTTAAGGAATTTCTCTGTATATATAAGTATATGGTTATGCCTGCTTCTTTAGAAGCCAGAGATTAACAGTGGGTGTCCTGTATTGATTTCTACCTTCTTTATAGAGGTAGTGTCTCTCACTGAACGGGAGTACAATGTGATTCCTCCAGCATCTGCCTGTCTTGGCCCCTTCCCACACTGTCACAAATATGTGACACTGCATTAATCTCTCTTTCTTTTTATAATCTTTAATACAGTAGTTATGCCCATCCTGGTCTGCCCTCTGACAATTCCTCACCTCATTTCTTCCACTCTGTCTCCAAGAGGATGTTCCCACCCCAACAACCCTACCAGGCTCCCTACTCCCTGGTATCTCAAGTCTCTAAAGGGTTAGGTGCATCTTCTCTCACTGAGGCCAGACCAGCAGTCCTCTGCTGTATATGCCAGAGGCCTCAGACCAGCTAGTGTATGTTGTCTGGTTGGTTACCCAGTAATCTGAGAGAACTCGGGTGTCCAGATTAGTTGAGACTAATGGTCTTCCTATGAGATCACCCTCCTCCTCCTCCTCAACTTCTTCCAGACTTTCCCTAATTCAACCACAGGGGTCTCTGACTTTAGTTTACTGCTTGTTTTTAAGTATCTGCATCTGTCTCAGTCAGTTACTTGTTGGGCCTCTCAAAGGACAAGCATGTTATGCTCCTGTCTATAAGCACACCATAGCATCAGAACTAATGTTATGCCTTGGATCCTCCCCTTGAGATGGATCCCAATTTGGGCAGGTCAATGGACCTACTTTCCTTAAGTCTCTTCTCCATTTTTGTCTCTGCAGTTCTTTTAGGCAGGAACAGTTCTGGGTCAGAGTTTTTGACTGTGGGATGGCTACCCTTTACTTGATGCCCTATCTTTCTATTGGAGATGAACTCTACAAGTTCTTTCTCCCCAATGTTGGGCATTTCATCTAAGGTCCCTTCCTTTGAGTGCTGAGCTTTTCTCACCTCCCAGGTCGCTGGTACATTCTAGAGGTTCTCCCCTACCTTCCACCTCCCGAAAGGTTGATTGTTTCCATTTATTCTGCTGGCCCTCAGGACTTCACTTCTGTTCCCCCAACCTAATACCTGATCATGTCCCTCTTTTCCCCTCCCCCATCTCTCTCCAACACAGGTTCCTCCCTCCCTGCCCCCACGATGATTGCTTTCTTCTCCCTCCCAAATAGTTACTTATGCTCTGAACTTCAGACATCATGCTTGCACAGAAGTGACTTCACTCACTCTGCTGTTTCCTCAGTCCCCACCAAAGAGGCTTTAACAAAATACAGATTACTGAATGAAAAACTAAGAACGTTGAGGACAAGGACTATGAACCCAAAAATTTACTAAATCTCTTAATCAATATTATTCTGGGTAATGTTTCAGAAACACAGTCCTGAATAGTGAATACCAAGATGATTCTCAATATCCTTAAAAATTGGATTCCTGATAATCTCCTCACAGGATTCCAAATTTTACTTTGTGTTATATGTTTTGCATATACACATGTGTATTTGCACACCTGTCCAGGTGTGTACATATTTGTACACGTGGAAGCCCAGAGCAAGACTTTGGATGATTTTCTGATGGTTATCTGCCTTATGGCTTGAGATAGGATGACTTCACTGAACCTGAAGATGGCTAGTGAACACTGGAGATTCACCTGTTTCAACCCCCAATGCTGGGGTTACAGGCATCTACAACTGTACTTGATGGTTTTCGTGGATGCTGGGGATTTGAACTGAGTGTCTCTGCTTTCAGAGCTAGTATTGTTAATTCAAGGAGCTATCTTCCCATCTCCTTGGAGGAATTTTGAAGAGGTCCATTGGCATTTGGATGAAATATTTATATTTCAAGGAACACAAAACAAGAAAAATAAAGCATGAAAGTCTCATTTACATGAACTCAGTTTACCCATTCTGTTAGTTGTGGATTTTTGTTGTACTCTATAATGGAGGTGTTAGTAATCACTGGCTGAGAACAAGACACTGCCTTTGAAACTAAATTACATTTCCCTTTTCCTTTTGTGTAGGATCTTTGGTTTATTTAACTCCTTTATGTGTCCTCATATAGCTGAAGACTTTTGCCTGTTAGTATGCACCTAAATACTGAATTAAAGATCTGTAGTAAAGCATAAATGCCTGGCATGGCAGCCATAGTGTCTCTGTGGCTTCTAGTTTTCACTGCTTTCCATTCTGCTTTTTGTTTGGTGGTTACTGTTGTTTTTAACAAGCCACACTCTTCTCATGATTCTCATTTTACATATAAATATCCCTGTGGTTTACTTAAAAAACAAAACAAAACAAACACAGTTTCCTCCTCCAAGTCTCTGGTCAATGCAAGCAGGAGTTGATCTTCCAGCCTCTTCGTTTCAGACCTCATGTTATTCTTCTCTTTGTATACCCTATGGTCCTACTGTGAACAAAGTACATAGGACAAGGAAGGAAAGATAATAGTTCACTGAGAAATGGAGACTCTAATAAAAATCACACGACAGCATCAAATGCACGGTCTCTTAGAGAATGGCCAGATTTGCTTTATGTGAAATTATAGTAATCATCAGGAATGTACCTACTACCTACAAAGCTTATGGTTCCACCTAATTTATAGTAGTAAAACATGGCCCAAATGCATTATTCAGACTCACATTAATATCAACTTGTTCTACATGTCGACTCTTTGTCAAACATAGCTTTGGAAAAATTATACTCCTGATGGAAGTTCTCAGCTGGACTTCAACTATTTAATTTCTTTTCACTTCTAAAAAGGATTTGAAAAGAAAGCATTCTTTCTTTTGAAAATATTTCACACAGAAACTTGCTAAATACAGAAAGAAATAAATGTTATTGAATTTTGAACATTGTTTGTAACTTTAATTAAATTATAAATATTAATCATTATTTAAAATACAGTAAAGTTAAAGGCTCTTAGTTCCTAACTACTGTGCACAGAAATTTACCCAGTTAGTACGAATTTAATTTGTAATAATTGTTTCTATAATACTTAAATTATATGGTACAATATAATAAGTGATAATAGTACACATTACAAATGGGCTGACATCTTAACAAAAAACATTCTAGCACATGGTTATTACAGTAGAGGAAAACAGTATTAGTATTGTAAAGTAGCTACATTTGCAATTTGCTTAGAAAATAAATCATAATGTATTAAATGTCTGAATAATTTGCAAGAAAATGAACAAAAAAATATTGAAATTACTGGCGGTAGGTATTCATGCTATTTGAGGGTGGGAGTAGGAGGGGGTGAGAGGATTTGGAGTAAAATCTTGTGTTAATGAGTGCACACATGTGTACTAGCCTATCCTGTTATTCAACCAGCAGAGGTCTGAAATGCAATTACTTTCTATTTATTATTTTGCTGATTTGTTTTCTAATAAAGTGTTATTGCCCAACGATGATGTTGAATTAACAACATAATGATGCTCTTGAAGATTAGCTAGATTAAATCACAGCATCCAAAGGCTGAAGAATTACTTCAGAGACTGTCTAGGACTTCGAAATCTTCCAATAATAAAATCCCCCTAAATCATTACATAAAGATAGCTATTCGCTCTGTCTGAAAGATCTCCTGTCCAATATTCAAATGAATTTCTCACCAAAATCTTTAACTTTTTTCAAAGCTGCAAAGACATGTAATTAACTTTCACTATCAGAATGAAATATTTTGTTTCACTTGTGTATTTTATTTATATTTAAGTAGTATAAAATAATTATATAAAATAAGGATACTCAGTATGGTATGGCATTTTCATCCCTTATGTAATGGCCTTTGATCATATTTACCCCCAGTTATTATTTCTTGTTGTCTTTTTTCTTTTAAGTACTCTCTCTTAAACCTTAATGGCTTTAAAAAATAATTTTGATCCCAATATAAATGTACAGGATTTATCTTTCTGAGAATGGCTTCCTTTGCTTAGCAAGATCTGTAGCTCCATCCACTGTCTAGCAAATGAGCAGTTTTCCTTCTTTTTATGGCAAATAACACCCAATTTATATGTTTGTGCCATGTTTTCTTCATCCATTTATGTATTGATGGGCCCTTAAGTTTTTTTTTATCTTTCTTATTGGACATAAATTGTGGCATGACCAACATGGTGTGATGATACTTTTGTTGCATGCTTCTTTCATTCATTTGGGTAGAAACTCAGAATAGTGTGGCCCGATCATATGGTAACTCTATTTTTAGTTGTTCAAGAAAACTCTATACTGAATTCAGATGTTCTCATTTACATTCTCAGCAAGAGTGTGTGAGGAAGGTTTTCTTTTCTTTTCTTTTCTTTTCTTTTCTTTTCTTTTCTTTTCTTTTCCTTTCCTTTCTTTTCTTCTCTTTTTCTCTTTCTCTTTCTCTTCCTCTTTCTCTTTCTCTTTCTCATTCTCTTTCTCCTCCTCCTCCTCCTCCTCTCCTCCTTCTCCTCCTCCTCCTCCTCCTCCTCCTCCTCCTCCTCCTCCTCTTCCACACATCCTAGCCATTCACTGACTCATGTTTCCTTGATGACTAAGATCTGGGTGACTCCAATGAACTTCAGATTTTCATTTTTACAAAGACTAAAAATATTCCTATTTCCTCACTATTATTTCTTGGTCACAGATACCTGCTTGTTGTTAATTTGTTTGTTTGTTTTTATCTTTTTTGTTTGTTTGTTTTGTTTTTTGTTTTTCGAGACAGGGTCTCTCTGAGTATCCTTGGCTGTCCTAGAACTCACTCTTTAGACCAGGCTGGCCTCGAACTCAGAAATCTGCCTGCCTCTGCCTTTCAAGTGCTGGGATTAAAGGCATGTGCCACCACTGCCCAGCTGTTTGTTTGTTTGTTTGTTTGTTTGTTTTGAGAACTATCTGCTCAACTCACTTTTCCATTCATTGCTTGAATTATTTGTTCTTTAAATGTTTAACATATTAGGATCATTAGGTGTTCTGAATGATATGGGTGAATGCTGCCAATATTTTCTCCCAGGTTATATGGTATTTTTTCACTCTGGTAGTTATTTCTTTTGCTGCCTTTGATTGTAATACAGTCCTAATTATAACCTTTTATTTTTTTCTCTTGCTAGTAGAGAAGATAATTGTCTAATACTATTATTTAAAGGGTTTCCTCTATGTATCTCACTGTTTCAGAGTTTCAGGACTGAACTATGATTTTTATCCATCCCTATTTTTTTTTGTTTTCCTATAGAGAGATAGGGCTCCGGTCTCAGTCTTCTGCATATATTTATGTTGACTTTGAAGAACCATTTGTTGAAGAGTCAACAATATCTGTAGTTAAGATTTGTCATATATTTTAGTTTAAATAAAAAATAAATAAATAAATAAATAAATAAATAAACAAACATCTGATCTAGTTAAGAGAAGCATTTTAAAATAAAAACCAGAAGGGAGATATTCTCCAATTATTTTGATTACTGATATAATGGATGAAATCAGCAGTTACCCAGGAAGAGTTGTCATGGTTTGACTCTAGCATCCCTGAATCCAAAATTACCATTTATGGATTAGAGAGATGGCTCAGCAGTAAAGAGTACTGGCTGCTCTTTGAGAGGTCCTGAGTTCAATTCCCAGCAACCACATGGTGGCTCACAGCCATCTATAATGGGATCTGATGCCCTTTTCTGGTGTGTCTTTCTTTTTTTTTTTTTTTTTTTTTTTTTTTTTTTTTTTTTTTTTTTTTTTTTTTTTTTTTTTTTTTGAGACAGGGTTTCTCTTTGTAGTCCTAGCTATCCTGGCACTCACTCTGTAGACCAGGCTGGCCTCGAACTCAGAAATCCTCTTGCCTCTGCCTCCCGAGTGCTGGGATTAAAGGCGTGCCTGGCCCTTCTGGTGTGTATTAAGACAGTGAAATTGTACTCATATACATAAAATAAGTAAATAAGTCTTTTAAAATTATTACCGGGGCTGGAGATATGGCTCAGTGGTTAAGAGCACCGACTGCTCTTCCGAAGGTCCTGAGTTCAAATCCCAGCAACCACATGGTGGCTCACAACCATCTATCCGTAATGAAATCTGATGCCCTCTTCTGGATTATGTGAGGACAGCTACAGTGTACTTACATCTAATAAATAAATAAATAAATAAATAAATAAATAAATAAATATTACCATTTAAGTACTCCAAAAATATTCTATATAAAACAAAAGATATTTATGTTTTAAACAAGTATTATCTGGCTTTTATTCTTAAAATTTTTCCCAGAGGTGATAAGTTTGTAAAATTATACCAAATGTACATCTAAACATTTCTAAACATATTTTGGGTGGTACTTTGAACAATACACATCTCTAGTTGAAATAATCAACTAGAAACAATTTAGAAGTCTGCTTTTCTTTTTGTTTTTCCACTTCAACTAAAAAAAACAGTTGCCATCCATTACATTCTTGAAGTCAGATCCTGCAAATCCTGAATTTCTAGACTCAGTTGATTTTCTACATTGATTTCTCACAACCTGATGATTCATGTATTGCTTATTTAACACAAACCCATAGTGTGGAAGGGCTTGATAGAGTTCTGAGCTCACATGGATGTTTTATAGTAGAGATAGAGGTTGAATGTAGACAATCTAATAACACAATCCATAGCTGATGAATACTGGTTCTCTTCAAGTCAACTACTTACTTTCTATGACTGTCTACCTAAAATTCCCTTAGGCCTTGAAACACCATTTTCTACTTAAACTTACCTACTATTTTCATTTTCACTGTCATCTTTTATCACTGATATTTGAACTTGCCATCTTTAAACATTGATGTTCCAACATTTTCATTGTGGCAATTATAACAGCAGCAGCAGGAGCACCAGAAATATCTTTTTTTTTTTTTTGCTTCCTAGTTAAAATATTTATCATTGTGGGGAACACAGCATGCTCAACATGTGTGTAACTAGTAAACCACATAAAGTTATCAGATATGTCAGGATGTTAGGAAGAAATAGTAAGTTGAGAGAGATCATTTGCAAACAATGAATATTGCAATATTAGTAATACCATGTAACATAACTACTAAATAATTAGTAATAAATAATAAAATAGCAAGAAGACTTATAGTGATTTACTCACCAATTATTAGTTAATGGATTTGGTAAGTATAGAATACGTCTTAATCCTGCCAAACTTAGGAAGAGTCAGTGTCAGGAAAATAGAATATTTGTTCAGACTTTTGCAAAACTAGAATCTTAAACTATTCACAGGTCACAGGCCACTTAAGTCAACCTCAGTAGTATCCTTGATAGAGACAAAAGAAAGTAGAGTCCAGTGGAATGCATGGATAATAATAACCAGGTAACAGCTCATTTCTCTAAAAGAAATAAATATGTGGGGTATGAAAAATTAGGAGTATTTTTATAACCTGGTTTTGGAGTGCTTTCAAAAGTAAACAAAGTAAAATCTTGACATACTAGACTACTAGGAGCATGTACCTAGTTGAGATACTCTGGACTCTACAAAAACAATTCTTTGACCAATTAATATTATCAATAGTTTTCTGAAGAGACATATTATTTTATTCTTATTGGTCAATAAGTTTCTTTTATATATGGTTACAAAATAATTCCTCAATAGGTTAAAGTATGACTATATATAAATATAATTTATGATTAGTTTATTAATAAATACCATTGAAAAATGTATGAATAGGGAAAATTAATCATAAAGATCTTGATATTTTCCTAGAACAAATATCTGTGGGATGATATGCTCAATAAGATAGCGAAATAATGCACTAATAAGTTATAACTAAATGCACACTACACCAGGATTGCACAGTCAGTTTGCTCAACTCCTGTACAGATATACCTAACACTCTATTCTATCAAAATGATTCATAAGACTTATAAGAGAGGAAAAAATTATGTAGCAAAGACACAGGGGCAGGACACATATACTTATGGAGCTGCCATTACAGATAGGGTTATGAACTTATTTCATCTTCGGGATACTTCCAGGAAGTTCCTACTGTTAGACCTAACTAACAGATGAAGAAATGAAGCTATGGGTTGAAAGGATATGGCTAGAGATAGTAAACTGTCTCTCATACAAGAGAACTTTCGTATTGCTATTGGTTGGCTTTAAAGGACACCAATTATGTCCCTATAAAGACAGATTTTTGGTAATCTAGCTACACAATTCTGTGCCCAAAGAGTCTTACTCAAGTTATGCACCTGTGAATAAATTTCATTGATTACAGCAGCTAAATACCTGAACAATACAGGTGAGCTTGCTTTTAACTAAGTTGCGGTGGCAGCTTCATGTTATTCTTTATAGGAAATCATCAACTGATCCTTGTGGATCCAGTTCTATTCACAATATTTGAGAGAGAGAGAGAGAGAGAGAGAGAGAGAGAGAGAGAGAGAGAGAGAGAGAAGTTTAGGATGCTTGACTTCTAGGACTCAGAAAACATGCTGCACTATAACATAGCCTTTGAAATTATAGAAAGAAAAATACTTGTTGAAAGCCAAATGAGATGAATGGTCTGGTTTAGTGCTCCGTTGAGTGACAACACCTCCTCACCAATTGGTTAAATGGTAATGTGTTTGCTAGCAGGAGTTCCTGGATGTTTTCCCCCACCTACTTCTCTTTCCTTCTGTCTGATTTTTCTTCTCCCTTTTGTGTTTCATTACCATAAAATGAACATATCAGATAGCTTTGCCATTTCTTAAAAATGTAAATGCTGAAATAAAATCTTTCCAGGATATCAGATGCAGGCTGCCCTCCACCATTACAAAATGCTAGGCTCATTTTCATGGAAGCCATGGAAATTGAAGGCATTAGATCGCAAAATGAAATGTCTTCAAAGGCTATTCCTGCATGGAGGCCACTGACAAATTTTATGGCCTTGGATCCTGAAATAAACACCATTCAGTGAATGTTTGTACAGTCAGGCCATTAAGTGCAATGATTTGTATTTCCTCAAGAGATCCCTTAAACTACAGTGCCTGGTGTTTGCAGCAGCTTGGCAGGAGTTGTATTTTCTTTTAAATCCCGCAGTTCACTGGCCAATAAAGTGTGCATGGGGCACAAAGCTTCTCTAGCAAGCATGAAAGCAAAGAGGTGTGACTGCTGGGCTTTGCAGCAGCTCTGGGATATCCATCACGTATGCAAAGGGCTTTGAATGCTAATCTATTTTGTTTAATTGAAGTAACTTTTTTCATTAATGAAGATGCTGCCTTCATCTGCTCTACCTGGCTACTAAGCCATCTCACAAACTGAGTAACCAATTTTTAAAAGAAAACAGGTTTATTATGAAACAGGACACTAGTCCAAATTCAGCAGGACACTGAAATTTTCTTGACTTCAAACCTTCTTGCTGTCACACATCTGAAAAGACACAAGTGGTCACATGACAAGAAAGAGTATGAGAGACCTGGTTAAAGGACCATCCTGCAGGAGATACACTCAAAGACAATCTGTAAACTTGAACACATGAAGAGTTTAATCCATTCATGAGAGCAGAGGTCGAATCATCCTTTAAAGGTTAAAGTTCCTAAGTGTGACAGAAGTCATTGTGAATGCACATGCATACTGCAGTGAAGACAGCTTTTGACCTCTCAATGCTCAGGGCTGTGGCCCCAGACATCTACAGAACGTAAAGGGAAGAAACTTATAAAGATAGCCAAGAGGATCTAGCACTGGTAATGCAGTAAACACTCAGACATAGAGAATACTGCTAATTTCCAAATAGTTTCCTCAAGCAAGCAAATGCAATTGCAAGTAAAGAAATGTATAAAACTTACAGTCAGTAGACTACTCCTGCCTAGAGACAGGTAAATCTCTTCTCTGATTAAAGGTAGGCATTATTATCTAATATTTATGCTATCGTTTTTCTCTTTTGGAATCCTCTGAAGGTTATTAAATCCATTAGTTTATGAGTGTTTAGTGTACAGGTAGACATGATTTTTTGCATTAATTTTTTTTTAGACCTGGTTAAATTTTACTTTTAAACCATCTTAATAAGTTTTTGTAGTGTCAGATTACTTGACAAAACACACACTTTCTCTTATGCAGTAGCTATTCCTTCCTTGCTGCATGCAATCCCAACAGCAAATCTCTGAAAATGCTTCTATTCAGCCCACATCTACACATCTGTCTTTGTCTCCCAACCTCCTCCACTTCTGGCTCACAATGGCTTCCAGCCCAGCACAGTCTCATCAGAGGCTAAGCTCTGGAACTGATTCCTAGGTTGGCTCGAAAAATCTCCTCTGGTGCACTTAAGCTTCCTCCAAATGCACTGCCTGTCATGTACACCACTTAAATAGCATCTCATGTGAGGAAATCATACATAGTTTATTTAAAAGCCCCTCAGCTCCCTTGAAGCATCAGCTAAGCAATGACAGCTAAGTCATTGAGGGCTTCTGTTGTTCACTACAAATCATAACATCAAATATGGCATCAGGCCCATCAAGGAACACCCCAAAAGCAATTTATGCTGATGAATCCCAGCTATTAGCATAATAGCACTGGTTTTACAACCAATGCTAAGAGGTAGATCAGCCTAGGTGTGGGGAAATTAGAACTGGGGGACTACACAAATCTCTGATGGCTTCATTGGGGTATAATGACAGCAGGTATGTGTATATAAATCACGGCTTACATTCTCAATGTGCAGCCACATTCATCCTTTTCAAGAATCTAGAGAATGAGTAAACTGATGATCCCAGAGATTGGCATAACTCCAAGAACTACAATTCCCCATTAATGACAAACAAAACAGTGACACTGATGAAAGTAAGTTTGGGGACCCAAGGGGGTTATAACATTGACTTGAAAGTGGAGCAATTTTACCAAAATAGCAACTCAGAAAGCAAGTTCCCAGTCGTGCAGTTGTATAAGTGACAGCTATTTAGGAAGAATAAAAATCAGCAGAATTTTAATCTCCTCCTACTACCCCCTACTCTTTAATTGAAAGGTAAAGGTCAGAAATGCATAGATTAAGCTTGGGTTATGAGAGGAAAGACTGACCCAAGCATAGCCATACAGCAAATTAGAATGCTCCATCAACTCCAATTGCTCAAAGCCTGTCTGACAATCAGACAGCTCTACAGGGTTGCGAGTCTATGAGAAGAGGTATGAAAATATATCCATTAGGGAACAGTGACACGAAGGATCTGAAGTCACAGTTCCCAGGGATCAATAGCGATCAATTTTGAAACAAATGAGAAACTAGCCAGGTCTGACACAATAGGTACAATGTCATACATTGTACAAGTGAGGTTTTGATGTCAGAGCAGAAGGCTTCACCTCTGTCCTTTTATAAGACAGATCGTATTCTAAGTAATGGAAGAAACTTGCTACTAGACTAGGAAGAAGTATGTAGGGTATGGTAGGGGAGACAGGACATGAGAAAATATCTGAAAAGCCACAGGGGATATTATGCAAATATGATTTCAGGGATGGTGAATGGAGTCTGCAGCTGGAACTCAGTTAAAAAGGACATCCTTCATCCAGATACACTGTCAAGTCTATAACCCAGGAGGATTTAATTTCTTGTCCTTAAAATATAAGGTTTAAAAATATTTTTACATATTGAAAATCTGAGCTTTCCAAACTGTTTATTTGGAAAGAAAACAGCATATTTCCAAAGCACATTCTTACACTGGCTCTGAGAAGAAAAATGACAAGGACTTAAACCACAGTCTCTTCCTTTACTCTTAAATCCTAACACATGTTTAATTGGGAATGCTAGGCAGGTTTTATGTTGACATGCAGGATTATAAAACTGCTGTGGCTGTCCACAGTTATAGCCAGGATTATGGTCTGGTTCACATCACAAAGGTTCACCCCCCTCCTTGCTGTCCTCCTCCCCGCTTTCCTCTCTTTCTATATCCCTATATCCCTTTGGTCTCTCTTTTTGTCCTGCCCTATTCTTTGTTATTTCTTGTTCCAAATGCTACATGACTCAAAAGTCTGTTATATTACTTGACTTTGAACTGTCATTATGTATAAAGACATTATGTATATCTTTTAATGTAAGTCTGAAGGAAGGGTGTGTATGTGTGTGCATGTGTGCATGCGTGTGTGTGTGTGTGTGTGTGTGTGTGTATTTAATATATATTGTAAAAAAAGTTTTAAAGGAGCTAAATATATTGAATGTCTCCTTCAGATATACCCATATTTTTATTTTGTGTGGTGTTTGCTTGATTGTTTGGCAAACATTAGAGGAATGCATGTGATCCACCAGAAAGCACATCCTTCAATTTCTCCATTGACTTCTTTGGGTAGAAAATGCTCCCTTAGCAAGCAAATTGCAGGGCATATGGTAGGTTGCAATCCCAGTGAACCCATGTGACAGAGCATGGAGTACAAATTGACTATGTTTAGCTTTAAAATCTAATGGTATTGGTTTTGCTAGAATTTGGATTCACTCAGAACCTGTGTACCAATTCTTTCCATTTTCTTCTGGAATGAGAATGTTTGCTCTACGCTTGCATACACTATCTCTGTACTTTGATTTCACAAGTTGACAAGTACAGAGGAATTTTACTTCTCAGTGTGTGTGTGTGTGTGTGTGTGTGTGTGTGTGTGTGTGTGCGTGCGTAAAACTTCCAGCTCTACTAGAGAAAATTCAGTGAAGATCACCCCTCACAATATGAGAATCTGAAGTTTTAAAAGGGACTTCAGAATAGAAAAACCACAGGGAGCAATAGCTCACCTGTGCCAGCCCTAAGTGAACATGAAAAATTATAAGACAGTTGATTTTTTTCTTCTTTGTCTTTTTATACAAGAGGAAATTTCCTGAGATATTGTTGTGAACTTCAACATCTTGTGCTCAGCCCAAGTCCTCAAGATTATCTTGTACATACACTTCAGAATTTAACTTTCTCTCCTGCTATGTGCTTTTGATATTTGACTTGTAATAGATAATTGACCTTTAATATCACAATTGTTTTTAGCATTGCTTCATGTTCACCTCTCAGATTAATAGGCAGGTCATATTCTTTTTGACAATGCATAGTAACATGGTCTTTAAAACAATTTATTATTATTATTATTATTATTATTATTATTATTATCATCATCATCATCATCATCATCATCTTTCATCTGTATGAGTATTTTGCCTGCATATATTTCTAGGCTCCACCTACATTTCTTTTACCCTCAAGGACAGAAGAAGGTATTAGTTATCTGGAAATAGGGTTGTAGACTGTGTGAGCTTCTATGTGAGTGCTGAGAATCAAATCAGGTCCTTTGAATGAGAACTATGCTGTCCTTATCTCTATAGTCCCATAAACTAGACTGCTCAATAAAAATTAAAATTTGAGTGTTAAATTAACATGTGTAGAAATCTATGTTCATTCTGCTAATGCCTCAATCTTTCTTCTGCAATCCTTCTATTTTCCAATCCATTGTTACTGACATTTTAATTTGGTTCAGTAATATACAGCAATCTCATCAGAAAATGCATTGAGCACATTGGCTAAATTACTGGTTGGAATTTCATTTTCTTTGGCATTTTAAGACACTTGAAGTAAACTGATAGTAAATGCTTTAGGGATGGTAGCCCTCCCTTATCAGTGTACAGCTCACCACTCACTGTTAAATTATTGCTTGAAATAGTTAGTGAGAATATTTAGAAGAGAAACATTAGCTGTGTTTGACTAAGCTAAGAACCTTAGCATATATTTTAAATTAGCATGTTCAGTATTATCACCCTTAATTCAGTCCCATCAGAAATACACTGAATTGCAGAACAGCACATTTTTCAAATAAATAGGGAAAAAAAAGCAGTGAAATTAGCTGATGCTAACAGAATAGCAATTCTGTTTTCTATTGCAATGAGCTCCTAAGGAAAAATGTTAAAGGCCCTTTGGAAACAAAGAGGTTTCACAAATCTCTTTTGAAACATTTGGATGACAATTGCTTGGTTTGAACAAAAAGCTTATCTATGTGTACTACCCAGGTGAACTATCAGAGGCAGAGGGCAAGAGCATATGATGATAACATCTACCCAAGGACCAGGCTTTGAAGCCTCTGGTTTCATTTCAGCATAGCCTTTCCTTTTCATGCCAGTTCAGCTCCAACATGAAAGAAGACACAGTCCCTGAAGCCAATTTCAGTTGCCTCGTTCCGTGCTCACGACTTCATGCTTCTAGAAAGTATGTGATCTTTTTCATCATCTCGAAGACCTCCTAGATGTGTGACCTTTTCACTGCTGTGATCTCTCCATATTCTTTTGCAGAAAATTGCTCTTGACCTGTTAGTAATCCTTCTTCTACCCTTTCTTCACTCTCTTTTCATTGGGAACATCACATAACCAGGTCCCACATTAGTAGCAATGATAAAATATTCATTTATGTATATGTTTATCAGAATTGTGAAAAGGACAAGTTACAAATATGAAGCAAAATAAAAAAGATAAGATTCTTTACATTGTTTCCACATATATTGTTTTTAATTGATGCATAATTGTATGTATTTATGGAATATAGTATGAAAATAAATGATCAATTCTGGGTAATTAGCATTATATCTTAATTTTTGCATTCCTTTATTTTGGGAAACTTTAAACTCTTCCAGTTCATTATTAAATATATAACAAGTGATAATAGACTGTAATCATAATGCTATTCTGTAAGGCATCACATTTTACTTTCCCCACCCAATGATATGTACTAATGAACAATCCAAAGAGTTTGATTGATTAAAAACATGTAGAAGGATACACTTTCCCTTCTATAAATTATATTAATCAGGCTTCTTGATTTAACTTACATAGTTTAACCAATTCTTAGTCACTTCTGTGTTCCTATATGTACACACATAAAGCAATTCTGGTGTTATATATACTGCTATAGTGATATGTTATATTTTTCTTCCTATATAGGAAAGATAGAAAACAACAGCCCAAGTTTCATACTATTGCTTGTATTTTTCAGTGCAATTGATAGGATCTCTTCCTGCAAGGAAGAAATACCATGAAGGAGGATAAATTATCTCTGCTGTTGCAGCAAGTTGCTTTGGCCTCAAGTGAGAGTTGTTAGAAAAGCAGGAGTCAGCACAGCATGTGACAGTCAGTCGCTGAAGCACATTTATTGTGACATTTGATCATAGTAGTGTGCGTTGATGCCATAGTATTAGGTGTATCATTCTTAGATCTTATGTTACCATAACAACAGAATATGTGTGTGTTTAGTAGAAAGACAACCTTTTCTTTTGTTTTTTTCTTCTTAGTCAATATTTTTTTCTTTGCTCTGATGAACTCGCCTCTGTGCTCTGAGATTCTCACAATGCAACATGATAGAAGCAGCACAGGTAATAATTATAGAAACTTCAATAGAAAGGATATATGTTTTAAATGAAAGCTTTAAGTCTCTTGCCTTATGTCCTACGATGGTTAAAGATGATTGAAGTGATTCCTCCCTGTATCTATCATAGCGACCTTTTTGCCTTATCAGAGACCAGCTAAAGATACAAAGGTTATGGCTTTCTTGATTAATCTATGTGACAGGAGCAAATTGCCTGCTTTCCTTTGTTCCTTTTTCCCCCTTATAGAGTGCCAGAGGCAGAAAACGACTACGCTCCACTAGTGACTCATAAGAAAACGTAATAGAAGGTCTCTAGTGCCCACTGGCTCTACAGTACCTGATTGATGTAGTCCCAAACTTAAGTAGGCTACCTGCATTGAACTGAGCACTTCACAGGCATAGAAGGAAGAAGGGAGGAAGGGTTTTCTTTCAGGCAATGGGGAAACCAGCCTGCCATATTTTACTGCTAGTTACGTTAGCTGTACTTAGGAAGATACATATGAAGAACAGTGGGAAGATGGCATTTTTGTGTGATTGTATAATCTTCTTAGTTTAAAATTATATTCTATATTTTGATTTGCCTGTGGCATCCCCAGTGTCTTAGGCTTTAAATTGTATTTAATAACAAATATCTCATGGGTATTTTATAAAGATTATATCAAATAATTTATGCAAGTGCTTAAAAGAGTATGTAGAAAAATCTTTATAATCAGTGGTAATGCGTTAGCTTGTGACTGACTCTGAAGGAGTTCCGTTGGCAAATGGTTACCTGAATGACTTGTGACCTTCACCCCTGGATGTAAACTATCCCAAGCAAGTAGCAGCAGGCTCTCATACTAGATCGTTAATTCTAACATTTATAATGATAATGTTCAATGGTGCCTAACATACAAGTGACTATTTATGCACTTTATGGTTTTAATAAATCCATTTACAAAGTTATTTATTAAATGTGCAATATATGCATATCTGCACATACATAACCTTAGTTACTTTCTTGTTACTATGGTAAAATAGTCTAACAAGAGCTCCTAACTGGAGAAGGATTTTGTTCTGTCTCACAAGTCAAGGTATTATTCTACATGGTTTAGGGAGCAGGAGCTTGAAGTAGCTGGTCACATCACATCCAATCAGGAAGGCACAGAAGGATACGCCCATGCTAGTTCTTATTTCACTTTCTCCATTTCTTACACTCCAGAATATCTGAACAGGGAATAGTTCCACCCACACTGGCTCCCACATCAATTACTGTAATCAATATAATCATGCAGTCATGACTATAGACATCTTCTGGGTGATTCTAGAACTTGTCAATATGACAATTCTTTGTAAATTTGGTACAGACTTTTATTGCTTTTAATCCATAGCCTTCTATCCCATCTCCCGATAGAGCCTTCTATCCCATCTCCCGATAGGCATATGACCACGTGAAAATATGAACATCCCAGTTTTACCTTAGAAGTTTCTATAGTATTTAAGAATCTTAGTAGTTTAAATGTCCAACCACTCTTAACTGGGACCGGTTGTAAGTTACACACTGTGAATATTAAAAGGCACAGAGTAAACATTCCTGTTGCAAAATGGAAGAGCTGGAGAGTAGCAAGAAAAAATTGCACCAAAGAAAAATCAAAGTTCAATTGGATAAACACCAATTCCTGATGCATCGTCTCCCTCATCTGGGCTGCATACTACAAATCAGATAGACTCCAAAAGGCTTCATTGGTACTACCATCACCTTACCACATCTGCTTATGCTAAACACATAGATTCTTTCCTGGGCCAGTTTCATCCCATGTCTGTAGCTCTTCTTGGTTATATACATCATGGTCCTGATATCCCTAGTCTCTGGGATCCCCAGTACTACCTAGGCCACTCCTTCATAGCATCACACAATGGGATCTCTGAAACTCTGACCTCAGATCCTGTGGGAACTCTGATTGTGACTTAACACTGATTAAGTTCAGCAGCTCTCTGAAGTCAAGACTTTATTACACCCTCACTCTTCTATCTTCCATGTCTGCACATCAAGTACCACAGAGATGTTGTTCCAAAGTCTCACAATCAGCTCTCTTGGACCAAGAATCAGCAAAGCAACCCTGAAGAGCCACTATATTCGACAGCTGTCTCCCAGGCTTAAGGAATGCCTTCAGTGTAGACTTTCTTTGTTTAGAGGAAGCTGGATTTTCACAAGACAGAGCCTCCTAGGGATGTTACTTTTGCCTTCAGGACACCTTTCCTATTGTTCAAGTGTAGTTAAGGAGGTCTCTCTTCAGTGGTAATTATCCACTGAAGTAAGCAATTACAGGTGCTTTCTCAGCAGCAATTTTAATGCTTTCCTCTCTTAAAATTTTTTTCTGGAAAAACAAATTAGTACATTATTTTAAAACTCAACTTCACTCAGGTTCTAAGCACACAGAGAAAATGAAGCAAGCTTTTATTTTTGGTTTTTCTCTGTTTATATGTTTGTTTGTTTGTTTGTTTTTTACAAAAATATCACTCAAATGGCTCACTTACTGAAAGAGTCCTGGTTCCTCTCTGAAATCTCAAGGACCAGGTTTCCTCTGTCTGCCTTTTCAGCATGGCAGTCTTTCAAGCTCTTCCCTGCCTGATCTGCTGTACTCGCTTCTATCAGGCTAGACCTTTTCGAGCTCAAGATATTTATATCAGATTTTTTCCCATTTTAGCCAGAAGAAATTACCCATGAACTAAGAATGACACCTCCACATTTATTACAGCAATAGCCTACCTCAGGGTACCAGATTTTGGTCTTAGTTGCCTTCTTATTGCTATTATAAAGTACTCTGACAAAAATAACTTTATGGGAGAAAAAGTTTCTTTTGGCTCATATTTTAAGATAAGCTCCATCATGGGGAAATCAAGGCAGCTGGAGGATTTGAAGCAGCTGGTCATACCCACATCTCCAAACAGAAAAAAAGAGAGACTGATAAATTCATAATATATAGCTTGCTTTCTCCTCTTATATGGTCTAGAATCCAATTCCTAAAAAAACAGTTACATGCACATAGTAGCAATAGGTCCCAACATTTAATATTAATATTTGATTCTATCAATAACCACACTGTTATAACCTCCATGAAAAACTCCAAATATAGATTTACAGGCACTATTACATTGATGTTGTATTTTGGTGTAGCAAATTCATCAAATCTATACTTTAAAAAGTTCAAAGACCATTATACACTTTGAAATTCTGTAGCAATTTTATTATTAAAACTCTGGGGCAGGAGAAACAGAAGAAAAACAAAGAAAAAAAGAACAAAAGAAAAAAAAATCACTTATACTATTCCTGATTTTATTTTGCCCCTTCACAATGTCCAATGTATTCTTAGTAATTCTAAGAAAAGTATAAGATATACTACATTTTATTATAGAAAGTCAGAAAAAATAAGTTGATCTTAGAAAAAACATAATCCTTTCAAAAATGAACTTGTTCATATTAAATTCATAGAATGTAATGTTTGTAGAATTTTCTTTTCTTTGGGTGGCAAGCACTAAATCAACTTAAATATTGCACTCTACCTATATTTATATCATCTAAGAGCAACATTATGGTTCTCATTTCAGCCTATTTTCCTATTTTCATTTGTGGGGTTGGTCATCATTATCATGCTGTGTAATTAATGAGTTATGAAGAGAGAAACTGTTCTAGAGCCTTCAATCATTTAAGGGCTATTCAGTCTTATTACATCTTTGACAGAAGAAAATAAAATCTATGATGAAAACGAGAATTACACCCTCATCTAAACTAATTTAACTACAGTATTTAAGTATCACTGATCACCTCATTAGCCCTCCCTGACAGGTTCTTCTCAGCACATAGATAATGGACTCAGCTTTATAGTATTCTGCATAACTATTCAGACATTGCTGACAGAAAGAAAGATGTGGGAGATTCTTTCTGAGGTGTCTAGTATGACCTACATATTAACCCTGGCTATTTTCATGTTCTCTGAAAGAATTCTTCCTTTCAATCTGGTCTGCCATGGTCTCTCATCGTTTTCATCTTCAGTTTTAACCACTGCTAAAATTCTCCCTAACCTGGTTATCAACAACAGCAATGTCAGGAAAAGACTCATTTATGCATTTGTTTCTTTGAGGTCTGTGCATTTATTCTTCTAAGCATGCTTCAGGGAGGATCATTTATGGGACTGCTTGAACGCTTGAAAAGGTTTCTTTTCCAGTGTTTGAGAGATCTCAGGGATCCAGATTAACTGAGACTGTTGGTCCTCCTAGAAGATCACCATTCTCCTCAGCTTCTTTCAGATTTCCCTAATTCAACAACAGAGGTCAGCTGCTTCTGTCCAATGGTTGGGTGCAAATATCTGCATCTGACTCTTTTAGCTGTTGATGGGTCTTTCAGAGGGCAGTCATGATAGATCCCTTTTAACAGACAGCATACACCAGCTGATATGAGGCCCCCAACACATATACAGTAGAGGACTTCTGGGTCTGTGTTCATTCAGAGATGATGCACCTAACTCTCAAGAGACTGGAGGCCCCAGGGAGTTTAGGGGTCAGGTGGGGTAGGGGGTGGGGATTTCCACATGGAGTCAGGGTTGGGAGGAGGTTTTGGATGTGGAGAAATTGGGTGGTGGAAGGGGGCAAGAAATGGGATATGGAATGTAAAAATAAATTAAAAATAAAATAAAATTAAAAAATAAATAAGTAAATGAAAAAGAAAAAAGGAAGCAAAAAAGGGGAAAAGATTCCTTTTCACTTAAAAGAGTGACATTCTACTTTATATTACCTAGGTGACATTTTTATAAGCCAAACAAACAGTTTTGTTCATTTAAAGAGTCCTGACAAATATGCATTTTATGTGACTTTCTTGGTTATCCTTTCAAGATAATTGTGTTTTGCTACACATCCTGCCCTATATATGACAGCATGTCTTTTGCTGCATTGAATTGACCTTGTTTAAAAATCATTATAGTTTTTTAAAGAAAAGGTCTAGTCACCATGTTAAATAATGTCTACGTTGTCCATTTTCTCACAGTAACTATGGTATTGAGAATAGAGATTATGCAAAAAATAATACAAAGTAAAATTATAAATAATATAAAATAGCTTTCATGTTATTCTCTTTGTGGGGACCTTGGACCAGCTCATTATGGTTTTGTTCTTCTTTCATGCACGTATGTAACAGAACGTGTAATAACATGCTACCAAATACTGTTTGAAACTCTGAAGTATTTTGTCAGTAAATTTACTGTCTTAAAGAAAAACAACACTAATTCATTATCTTTCTTGTAGAGAGTAGAGTAGTGGATGTGCTTCTGCTTACTAAACATTGACCTTGAAATCAGAACCACGTTCCAAAGCCTGCTGTGACATACGCTTGATATAGCATTGAAGCCTTGGACTGACTCTCTCTACTTTCAGATGTGTCAAATTCCATCACCCTTACATGTTTGTAGGCTTTCCACATAAACATATGTAAAACAAAAGGCAAGTTACGGTGGTACAACATGATAATCCCAGCATTTAGGAGGCTGAGGCAGCAGAATTGCCAAGTGCAAGATTAGGGTTAACTGCATAGTGATACTCTGCCTCAAAAACAAGCTCTAACAAACAATTTTAAACATTGTCCCTATGGCTTCCCATATGGTAGTTTCATTATAAAGTACATCTCACCATGCTATCTTTTTTTTTTTCTTTTCTCACTGCCTTTTGAGACATAAGGTAAATTCCTTGAAATACAGGCTGACTAACTTCATTGGCTTTATATTCCTAAGATCTGACAAGGGCTGTAAACTTAATATACAGTAAAAATAGTGGAATTAAAGTAACTGGCTCAGTAATGGGTATTAAGGTGTTGTTAATTATATAATGTAATAATAATAATTTGAGTTTGTATTATTAAATTTCATCATTTCCTCTACTATTAAATAATAATGAAAAAAATCTCACAATGATGTATTTTGTTAAGGGAAGGTAGCACTTTGAAGTAAACAATATTACATCACAATTTACTGGGGAAGAGCACACCAATTGATTGTCCAGTGTAAAATTGTCAACCCTGAAAATATACATACACGTAACATTATTGTTGCAGGACATTTGATCATACTGTGAACCCCAAGATTGTGTTATTTACTGGAAAAATGTTTTTATTTGTGGTGTGGTTCAGCATACACCTTCCAAGAGCTTCCTGTTTATTGTAAATAGGTTTAAATAAAGTCAACCATAGATGAAGAGGCAGAGCAAGCATCCACTTGACAGAAGTGAACATATGATTCTTAAGAAAAATACATAGAGTAATAGGGACTCAGGAGGATGGACAGATACAAAGGAAGTAGAAGCCGGGACATTCAATTTGAAGGAAGTGTTTGAGAAGGCATGTGAGAGGGGAATTCCTTCTGGGTCCTCAACTGAAAAGGAAGGGCAGCTGGGTGCTTTCTCTGCCTTTCTGAGCAAGCGGACTTTCACCCCAGCATCTGATTCCTGAGTCTTCATTGATAAAATCAACAATTGAAATTTTGTTAAAAAATTATATAGATGGATCAGGTTATGTGTAGGAATATACATATTTTTTCTTAAATATATGGACTATATGTTTGGAGGGAGGAAAGGGTTGTGACAAATGTAATCTCACAGATTTTATAAAAGTAAAAAAAAAAGTCTTACTGTATCTTTACAAGAAGATAGTTTTATATTTAATGTTTATAGAGGGAATGCTAGTGCTATTAAAAGAGCAAACCACCACAAGACCCACTCAAATGATTTACACATATGTTTATGTGATAGTCATTTACACATCTGTTTATGTGATAGTCTTGCAATTTACAGAGTCTGTTTACCTGAAAGCTGATCGTAGCTGCTGAGATGGAGGTTGTGAAATGCACTTCAGAGCTTTCTGAAATTCAGAGCTGTATAATAGCAAGACCGAGAAAAGAGAAACATTTCTTACTCTGCCTCCCACATTTTACATCCTTTGATCAATGATCTTAGGCTTCAGGTGCAGACAGTGTTTGGAGTTTCCAGGGAACAGCTTGCTCTGCAGTCTTTGGTCCTCTCCGTTTCTCTATGTGATGTGAAATTCACACGTGTGCCTTTCCTGGTTTGGGCCCTTTCAAGTCCTCTGATCAGTACACATAAGTAAATATCAAGGGTTAGAGGAAGTAATAGGACTGGAAAGGGGTAGATGCAGTGAACAGAGTCTTCGGAAGGACTGTTTTCCCCAGACAGGAGCCAATAGTAAAGACCATTTGAAAGTTGTAGAACTGTGGATGGATGATTCTTTAGAGGACAATGGAGAAAGTGTCTATATACGTTTCCCAAGTGAGAATCCATCTAGATGGCAAGCATGAAAGTTTGCTCTTCCTCCTCAAAACCCTGAGTTTCCTTCAGAGGAGAATTACATTTCTTAGAATGAGAAGAACTGTCAATAATTAGAGTGGCATGGAAGTAACCCCTGTACTAGAGTAAAATATGGACTCTTTTAATTAGAAGCAGTAACTTAGCACTCTAAACACGTCAACCCAGGCCCAGATTAGCACAGATTAGAACAGATGACACAACACAGCAGTGATCCACACTGCAGAGGTCTACTGGCAGGACTTGGTACTTATCTCTATTAAGGAAAATTGCTGATCAGTGCTCATACTTGAAATTTGTTTGTAACAAATTATATTCATAGTAAGGACGTGACTACCTCTGCTTAGTCATTTTGAAATTGAATTGGTTTTAATCCATTTGCTTAGAAAATTAAGATGAAAACAAATTAAAATCTCAAATGTACATGAAAAATGATCATGCATATAATTTCATGAATTGAATTACAGTCAACAGTCAAAAGAACAAACTATATTTATATGGTACAGAAAGAAGACTAGGTTCAGTTTAACATAGATGAGTCTAATATATTATTTCATTTGTATTAAATTATGAGCAAAAGAATAGACAGTGATACAGTGGTAGAAATAAAGATAGCAGTTATTAGGAGTGAGAGGTGACTAATAAAACCTATAAAACCTGTGACAGGGGTCTATGTTACCATAGTGATGGTTTCTTTTATTTAGAGTCCAGTTAAATTGTTGCCATAACTTTGAAAATATTTATCATGCAATGGAGTTTTATGTATCTGTTTATGTATTGTTTGGGAGAAGCCTGATGCCCTCTCTCTGCAGGCATGACAGTCCTGGAACTCACTATGTAGACTGGGCTGTCCTCGGACTCACAGAGACCCACCTTACTCTGCGTCCTGAGTGCTGGAATTTAAGCTTCAAAACAAACAAACACATAAACTAAGAAACAAGTCACTAGTGTAGAAACAGGTGGAAAAGCAATTTTCTTTCATCAAATCCCTCATTTATTATTGGAGTTCAAAGCACTCCTTTAAACAGGGATGGAAATGGAGAGGAGCCTAAGGAAAAGAAGGTCCAGCGACAGGCCCAAAGTAGGATCCACCTCAAGGGGAGGTCCCAAGGCCTAACACTGTTACTGGGGCTGTGGGGAGCTCACAAAAAGGAATCTATCATGACTGCCCTTTGAAAGACCAAACAATCAGCTGAAAGAATCAGATGCAGATATTTGCACCCAACCAATGGACAAAAGTAGTTCACCCCTGCTGTTGAATTAGGGAAGGCTGAAAGAAGCTGAGGAGAAGGACATGCCTGTAGGAGGACCAGCAGTCTCTATTAATTTGGACCCCTGAGATTTCTCAAACACTGGACCACCAAACAGTCAGCTGATATGAGGCCCACAACACATACAGTACAGGACTGCCAGGTCTGTGTTCATTCAGAGATGATGCACCTAACCCTCAAGAGACTGGAGGCCCCAGGGAGTTTGGAAGTCAGGTGTAGAGGGTGGAGCTTCCATGTAGGGTGGGGTAGGGAGGAGGTGTGAGATATGGAGTAGTTGGAGGGTAGATGGGGGTGTGGAGAATGGAATATCGAGTGTAAAAAATAAATTAAAAATAAAATTACAAAAAACAAAACAAAACAAAACAAAACAAAACCAATTTTCTGTCCCTAAGTATACTGAAACATCGCACAAGCATGCTCTGGCTTACCTTTCCCTCCCAGTTTGAATCATCTTCCTTTAACTTGCCTGACAGAAAACCTACTCAATTGAAAGAGCTTACCACACTGTCATTCTGGACTAAAGACCTCTTAAATATCTGTGAACATCTCTACATATTCCTACATAACTACATAGCTTCATGTTCCTGCCCCTTACAGTCTGTGTGTTTGCTTAACCTTTTCTTCTCTAAACTTCAAGGTTCCTTAAATCAGCGGCTGTTATCTTTCTATTTCCAGAGAAAGACTTAGAATAGTGCCTGCCCTTCAACAGGAGCGATGATCTGTCAATATTTGTAGAACCAAGTTGACATTCATACTAATTTTGGCTATAATATCTTTATAACTCATATCAGTTTTAGGATCTACATTAAATTTAGGTCATCTTTGCAACTCCTCAGAAGGTCATGTTCTTTATCACACTTTATCACAGTATAAGGGAAAAGTGAATGGTTAGTCTGTCAGTCTTCAAGAACAGAAGGGTTGCTTTTGTTCTGTTCTGCTTTTTATTGTTCTTGTTTGTTTGCTTGTTTGTTTCTCTGTCTTTTGGAGGATTATTTTTTGTTTTGTTTTGTATGGAAATGGATGTCCCAAGGAAGTTAGATTGAATTTTGAGTGATTCTCATTCTTCCTCATGCCCACGTCTCCCTCATTTACCTCTTCTCTCTCCTCCCTCTGCCTCCCTCTCCTCATTTTCTCTCATTCTTCTCACTTTCCTCTAATTATTATGTTGCTGTTTTTTGTTTTTTGTTTTTTGTTTTGTTTTTGTTTTTGTTTTTGGTCTGGTCCCAGAGAGAAAAAAAAAAAAAACATACTTCCTCCTTCCCTCCCTTCCTCACACTTTCCCTGCTTCCATCCTTTCCTTCCTTCCTTCCTTCCTTCCTTCCTTCCTTCCTTCCTTCCTTCCTTCCTCCTTCCCTCTCCCTTCCTCTTCCTCCTAGTCCTCCTCCTTCTCTTCCTCCTCTTCTTCTTCAATTAAAGTCTCTCTTATTTGTATTCACTTAAATCAAGAAAATTTTTCATATTTTCCCACCTGCTACTTGTTTTCCACATTATTCTGCTTAAAAAAAATAAACCTATAAACAAATCTTAAGAAGAAATTTTCAAATTGCAGCAGTTTAAACAGAATGTTTCCTTCCTGGCTGTAAAGATGTTTGCTTTCGAAAACATTGAAGCTATACTATTTTTTTCATACAAGTCTTATTCATTGTTTATGGCAATATTGCTTATGGCTCAAAAAACAACTCTCTTCAAATAAATCTAAGAAAAAAGAAAAGATCAACCAAAACAAAACATAGTTGTCCTCTGTCCCACTCATAGCTTGAAGCTGAATTAATTAAACATGCTTTTTTGTGGTTACAAATCTTCCTGTGCCATGCTGGATGTGAAAATATAAATGGCCTTTTCTTTGTATTACTCCCACAGATTCTTTAAGACTTCCACTTGTGCCTTAGAGATGCTTCATGGAAAAATATTTCAAAATGCCATTTATTGAAGATTGAAGCTAATATTGAGAAAATTACATCAATGGTCTTGGAAAACAAAGTAAAACAAAACAAAAATATAACCTTTTAAAAGAAATCTAACATACCTAACTAGATACACACACACACACACACACACACACACACACACACACACAGAGAGAGAGAGAGAGAGAGAGAGAGAGAGAGAGAGAACAAAAAGGTTAAGAAAAACAGGATTATATTACATTGTCAAATATTTTACTTTAAACATAAAAAACATCTGTTAATCTTCTTAATAGTGTGAATATTTTCCTTTATTAAGTTAATGACTTTTAAAGTAATTTGCAATTTAAACATCCCTCTATGTAGTGGCTAATTCATGGCGTAGTCTTCAGCATTAATTCTCAGTTTTATTAATAGAACATTGTTCTGTTTCTAGCAACTGAGATAAAATGGTACACAATTCTCTTGAGTCCCAGTAAGAGAGAAACAGCTAGTCTAGAAAGATTTAGTTTAGGTTTAGGATCTTTCACAGTGCTCTATTTTCTTCTAGTTCCTCCATGTTCATCATGATACTCATTTTTGGAGGCCAAAGAATAATAATCTGCTAAAAGAAAGAGTCTGCCTTCCCTGTTGTATAATTCTTCTCCAGATAGCCAAAAGGTGGTTTTATAGTTAATCTTTGTTGCTTTCATGAAGTATCATGCTTTACCTAGTCAATTTCTAATAGAAAGAGTTTGTGCTTGTGTTTCTGGATGAGTTGTCCTCAGGGGAAGGATACCTGAGATGAAGCTCAGAGATAATAATTCCCTTTGCATTCAGGAAACAGAGAAAGAACTGGATGTTAGTAAAGCTATACATTTTCAAAGTCTGCCCCCCCACCCCCACCCCGTGCCATACTTCCTCTTGTGAGGCTCTATATCCTGGAAGTTCTATAACTTCCCCAGACAGAACCATCAAGTGGCGACCAAGCGTTCAAATCCATAAGCCTAGAGGGTAGGTAACAGTTCTCATTCAAACCCCCACAGTGGAGTGAATGCATCAGGGGTGGGAAAGTTAGGGTTAAAATTCTCACAACTACATTATTTATACATAATTTCTGCTCTCTTCTCTGGCTTTTAGCCAAATGTTATTAGAAGTACATTAGGCATGTGAAATTGTCCCACAGCTCACTGACCATCTGTTAATTTTTTAAGCCCATTTTCTTTAAGTTCTATAGTTTCAATTATTTCTACTAGTAGGCCTCTGTGATGGTTAATCTTCATTTTTAATTAAATGGTTTGAGAATCACTACCTTTGAATTGTGTCTCTGAGGGTATTTGGGAAAGTTGGCCCTTAGTGACAATATTCCATGTACTAGGGTACTGGATTGAACACAAAGAGGGAAGTCTGTGGAAAACCACTCCTCTTCTTTCTGATTTGTGCACAAACACAGTGTGAGTAGTTTCCTGCTTCCTACTCACCTGCCTGTCCATTGAGCATGCGCTATATAACTTTCAACTGTAACTCCAAATATATCCTTCTGAGGACAACTCATCCAGAAACACAAGCACAAACAAACTCCTTCTATTAGAAATTGACTAGGTCAAGCATGAGACTTCATGAAAGCAACAAACATTAACTATTTATTAGTAACTCCCTTCCTCTGGTAGGTTGCCCTTTGTCATGTGTTGTTTCACAGCAATGATAAAGCAATAGTCTCCACGAGTTAATTATCCATATACCATGTTTACTTTTCTTTTACTATCACAACATCTAGAAGTTTTAGTGGGTTTTTAAAATGCGTTCTATGTCATGACTTATGTTTTTGAAAACATGAATATAATCACAATTACCATCTTAAAACCTTGTCTATATGTTTTAGTACTTTCATCTACTCTGAGTTGGATTCAATTAATTTAACAATATTATTATGCCGTGTTAAATCTTCCTTCTTAATCAGAAGCTTCGTAGTTTTGTTTATATAGCAACTATCCTACACTTTATTTTTTATTTGGTATTTGTTATTGGATATTGCATTATGTAATTTTAGTTCCATGATCACATGGTTATATTTCCTATAAAATGCCTGGTGCTTTAGACTCTACTTTTAGATTTTATTTGCTAGCTAGAACTCAGAGGGTTTATAGAAATAGACCTCTTATCAAAGAATATGCCTAGCCTTTTTGCATATTGTTATGTAGAGTTTGGTTGATTGAACTGCTTTTTTCTGAAAGGAAATGGAGGAACAGTGGATATGGGGGAGGTGGAGTGAGAGAGAGGACTGTGGGGAGGGGAGGCAGGGGAAATTGCAGTTGAAATTTATTATATGATAGAACAAATAATAAACAAAATAAAACATAAAAAGTATTTATAATGGAGGATTAAGTATAAAACATTTATTAAACACATATATGTAGACAAGGAATAGGTGGTTAAATATATGTCTTATTTCATTCAAAAATCTAGTAACATGGCTACAAACTACTTATTTTAATAAAAACTAAGCAATTGAACATATATGCTAATGTGTGCCACTAAACTGAAGGATTGATGACAATAGAGGGAAATATATTACTTTTATGTTTTTACTTTATACTGGTCCAGTAATTCTCAAAGCATAATCTCTGAATCAACAGCATGAATATTCCTTAAGAAGACATAATTATACAAATGCTGACTCCCTGATGCTACAAACCTCAGAGGTAAAGTGGACTACAAGAATTAGGAACCAAATGGCATCAACTTTGTGAACCTATCTAGTCATTAAATATTGGAAGGGCATCAAGGGTCGCCTTGGCTGGGGAGGTCAGAACGATGGGCAGAATGATCTACATGATGCATAGAGAGAAGACATTCCATGTGAAGAGGACCACCTGTAGAAAGGCACTGAGCCTGTTCTTGCTTAGTTTCAGTTGCTGTGATGATATGCCCTGACAGAAAGCATCTTGAGGAAGGACAGGCATGTTTGGCAGGATTGTAGAACTTCCCGGGTAGTCAAGAGCGAGAAGCAAAGGATGGATTCTAGGCTGCTTGCTCATTTGCTTTTCACTCTGGTAGCTTGTACCACTTTTGTATCCTCCAGAGTCCAACTCATTAAGTGCTGCCGCTATTATGTGTTAGCTCGCCTTGCATCATTTAGCTATCAAGAAAGTTATCCACAGAAATGCCAACAGGTCAGCTCGATGATAATTCTAATCCATCCGTTAGACTCTTCTCCTAGGTGATTTCAAACTGTGTCAAGCTGACAATCATGCCTCTAAATGCATATGTAGCAGAAGATGGCCTGGTCGGCCATCACTGTGAAGAGAGGACCCTTGGTCTTACAAACTTTATATGCCACAGTACAGGGGAATGCCAGGGCCAGGAAGTGAGAGTAGGCAGGTGGGAGATCAGGGCGGGGGGAGGGTATAGGGAACTTTCGGGATAGCATTTGAAATGTAAATAAAGAAAATAAATAAATAAATAAATAAATAAATGACTAAGCATTGCAGTATCCAAATGACATTTAAATAATTTTATTATGTAATATATTTAGGGTTATTTATATTATTTTTTATTACTGAAAAAAGCTATCTGAGAACCATGGAGGTCCACTTCCAAGTCACAAAAGTCAATGAAATTCCATTTGTTCCTAGAGACTTCATCAGAGACAAAACACTAAACCAAACCAACCAACCAAACAAACAAACAAAACCAAGAAGAACCCAAAATCCCCAAATCAGGAAAAATAGCACTTCAAAGATATAAATTTTATAAATATTTTATAGTATTTAAACATGTAAATTGAATAACAGTAAGTTACCATTACTAACTGTATCCCGTGAGATTAAAGGCCAAGCAGAAATTCAATTTTTTTTTCTACTGTAGCTTTCTTCTAAGAGCTCAAGGCAGTGCTGTGACACTGTGGAGAGAGTGCAAGTGAACAAACTGAATTTGTACTATTTTCAAAGCACGTTCCCTCCCTTCAGTATTTTGAAGTGTGTCACAGGTGTACTGTGATTCATAGCTTGTGTTCTAAGTAATCTTCCTTTTAGTGTGTGTGTGCATTTGCATACCACAAAAAGTAGAGCATGATTAATTGCAGTGTTTATAGCCCTAATAAAGTGCTGTCTTGAAATAAATATGGTCTGCCCATAAAGACATTCTTAGACACTCTACTTTCTTCCTCTTAAAATGTACAAGACAGATACTACCTGTCCAAGTTCCCCATAGACAGCCTGGATCAGATACTCCAAGGGGGAGTATAATGCTGAGACAAGGTCTTAGAGGCCAGGCATGTTAAATTGGCTGTCAGGTACAGGGATATAAGTGCAGTATTGGGAATGGAATATGAAGCCAGAGGTCTGAAGGCAAATTAAGCCAGGAAATGAGTGGGAGGTGACAAATAAAAAGAGGTCCACACTGAGTCAGCCCAGGATGTGGTGCCCTGAACTAGACCTCTGCTGCTCCTTTCAGAACTTCATTCTGGTGACTGCTTTTCATTACATGTTTTACTAAGGGTCTAGGGTACACTTTTCCATTCTTAAAAATAATCTGGCTTAATTCAAGTAGCAAAGAACCTCCAAACAAGAATTTCAAACTACCATGCTAGTAGGCAATCCCAGAAAGGACTGAAGGAGCTGAAGGGGTTTGCAACCCCATAGGAAGAACAACAGCAACCAACCAACCCCCTGCACCAGATCTAAACCAGGGACTAAACCATCAATCAAGGAGTACACATGGAGGGACCCATGGCTTCAGCTGCATATGCAGCAGAGGATAGCCTTGTCAGGCATCAATAGGAGGAACGGCCCTTGGTTCTGTGAAGGCTCAGTGCTCCAGTGTAGGGGAATGCCAGGGCAGGGAGGCAGGAGTGGATAGGTGGGTGGGGGAGCAACCTCATAGAGGCAGGGGGAAGGGAGATGGGATAGGGGCTTGGGGGGGGGGACTGGAAAAGGGGATAACATTTGAAGTGTAAATAAAGAAAATATCCAATAAAAAAAGAAATATTCCATTCTTTATTTTTCCATTTCTGTCAAAAGCACCACGATTTAATTTATGCCTGGGCTCATGATTTCAGAAGTACTTTCATCACTTTGGTTTCTCTTGGTCTCATCTTCTCCAACATTACTTTTAAAATGTGCTGAACTGCGTACACTTAAGTATATAGTACAATACTTAGATGATTCTATCAGATGTGTACATATTATATTATTTTGTACAAGTGTCATACATATATTCAAATAGTCTACTTGTTAGGGTTTTATGGCTGTGACGAGACACTGTGTCTAAGGCAATTCTTTTTTTCTCTCTCATATTTTCTTTATTTTTTATTAATTTATTAATTTTTTACACTCCACATTTTATTCCCCACTACCACCCAACAACCCTTCGTCTGTTTTACATTCCATATCTGCTCCCCAACCCTCTGTCTCCACGTGAATGTCCCCACCCCCACTTTACCTGACCTCTAAACTCCCTGGGGCCTCCAGTCTCTTGAGGGTTAGGTGCATCATCTCTAAATGAACACAGACCAGGAAGTCCTCTACTGTATGTGTATTGGGGGCCTCATATCAGCTGGTGTATGCTGTTTAGTCAAGGTTCCAGATTAATAAGGACTGCTAGTCCTCCTATAGGGTCGCCCTTCTCCTCAGCTTCTTTCAGCCTTCCCTAATTCAACAGTAGGGGTGAGCTGCTTCTGTACATTGGTTGGGTGCAAATATCTGCATCTGACTCTTTCAGCTGATTATTGGGTCTTCCAGAGTGTGGCCTTTTTGTGGGTGCTCCATAGCTTCAGAAATAGTGTCAGGCCTTGGGACCTCCCCTTGATCTGGATTCCACTTTGAGGCTGTCATTGAACCTTCTTTTCCTCAGGCTCCTCTCCATCTCCATTCCTGTAATTCTTTCAGATAGGAATAATTATGGGTCTGAGATGTGACTGTGAAATGGCAACCCCATCCCTCACTTGATCTGGTATTGGGTGAGGGAAAAGGACTGAAGCCCTGAGGGCTAGCAGAGAGAATGTAAACAGGCAACCTAGTGAGATAGGACATTGGTGGGACCCTTCAGAATGCACCAGAGACCTGGGAGGTGAGAGACTCTCAGGACTCAAAGGGAGGGAGCTTAGATGAAATGACCAACAATACAGAGAGGAACTTATAAAGCCCACTAAGGCAACTCTTATAAAGGAGAGCATTTAATTAGGTCTGCCTTATACTTTTAGAGGATTAGCTCTTTATTGTCATGGCGGGAAGTGTAGTAGTATGCAGGAAGACATGGGGCTGGAGGAGGCAAGAGTTCTACAGGCACCAGAAGGGGATTGGATTCTACACTGGGTGGAGCTTGAGTACAAGAGAACACTGAATCCCACCCACCATGGCATATTTCTTCCCACAGGGTACATCTCCTAATATCGCCACTCCCCATGGGCCAAATATTGAAACACAAGTCTTCAGGGATCAAAACTATTCAAATGACAACACATGTTAAAAGTAGTTGGTGTTGAGCACCTGAAGATTTTCATACCCAAAATGTAGCCTATAAAGATCTGAAATTTCAAGTTGTCCTTTCTCCAAAAATCTTTAATAGATTCTGCTATGGCAAAATCTATTAAATATCTGGCAAATATCCTTGTGTGCTGCATCTGAGAACAGGGAAGAAATGAAAGTCATCCTCCTCAGCATAGATAACAGAATGTTCAATGACTTACTTATCTAGCTTTATTCTACAGTTTATGACTTCTTTCTTAATCAACAGTGTTGAGTCTGAAGCTCAGTATAAAACCATGAACTTTCTCTGACACAGCATTTCCCAAAGGCTGTTTGGAACATCTAATATATTAAAAAAAGAAGAAGAAAAAGAAGAAGCAGGGGGAGGAGAAGNGAGGAAGAGGAGGAGGAGAAGGGGAGGGGAGGGGAAGGGAGGGGAAGGGAAGGGAAGGGAAGGGAAGGGAAGGGAAGGAAGGAAGGAAGGAAGGAAGGAAGGAAGGAAGGAAGGAAGGAAGAAAGGAAGGAAGAAAGGAAGGAAGAAAGGAAGAAAGGAAGAAAGGAAGAAAGGAAGAAAAAGGAAGAGGAAGAAAGAAAGAAAGAAAGAAAGAAAGAAAGAAAGAAAGAAAGAAAGAAAGAAAGAAAGAAAGAAAGAAAGAAAGAAAGAAAGAAAATTCTCTTCAAGGGCCTAACACACACAAATCCCCAAATGGTCACATTCATTTATTTCCTGTTTTCAGTATTGAGAAATTATTTCTCAGCATAAAATCTTTTTTTTTTAAGTAAAAAAAAAAATGAGAACTCTTTTCTGAGTATTAGTCTGGGTAAAGCTGGCACTAAGTTTGGAACTTATGTACAAAACCATAGGTCACATCCACTTCTCCAATTTTTTTCTATTGTGTGTAATGATATTGATCATTATATATTATTAGTAATCATTTAACAAATTTATAGACACTTGGAAACTTGATCACATATACAAAGGAGAAAGTCTTAGTTTATCTTTAATATGATTTCTTACAGACACCTACAATATTCCAATGGTCATTAAGTATGCCTTTGAAGAGCAGAAGTCATCTCTTACCCAATATTTAAGCAAATTGTTATGAACTTTGAAAAATTGTTCTCTGAAGAGCAACCATAGCTCTTCATTTCATTTTTGTTAACAATACCTTGATGTTGCTATGTATCTTGACAAAGGACAGTCACATCTTGTATATCCTCTTCTCATTTTCTACTTTCTTTATTTTTTAAACAATTTTTTATTAGATATTTCCTTCATTTACTATTCGAATGCTATCCTGAAAGTCCCTTATACCCTCCCCCCTCCCTACTCCTCAATCTACCTACTCCTGCTTCCTGGCCCTGGCATTCCCCTGTATTGGGGCATATAATCTCTGCAAGACAAAGGGCCTTTTCTTCCAATGATGGCCGATTAGGCCATCTTCTGCAACATATGCAGCTAAAGACATGAGCTCAGTGGGTACTGGTTAGCTCACATTGCTGTTCTTCCTATAGGGTTGCAGACCCCTTTAGCTCCTTGGGTACTTTTTCTAGTTCCTCCATTGGGGGCCCTGTATTTCATCCAATAGATGACTGTGAGCATCCACTTCTGTATTTGCCAGACACTGGCATAGCCTCATAACAGACAGCTATATCGGAGTCATGTCAGCAAAACATGCTGGAATATGCAATAGTGTCTGCATTTGGTGGTTGATTATGGTATGTTTTCAAGGTGGCTTCAAGGCTCCCATTTCAGCTGTGGCTGGACTTGTTATAGCCACTTACTCACTAAGGAAATCAGATGAAAAGATTTCTGCACAGGCTCTTTCTTTCTTATCAATGGCTCATACAATAGTCTGATACTACCACTCTCTCTAATTTGTGTGTTCAAGCAGCTGTAGTGAAAATGTGGCAGATACTGATAAAAATAACATAAGAGTGTGGAAACTAGAATATCAATGTGTTAAAATGTGGAAGTCTTGGGTGTTTATGGGTAGAGTTGAGGAAAAGTTAGGCAAAGTGTTCAATATTTCAGTTACTTAGATGAATAAATTTTGAGGAACTAATAATCAGCATGATAAAAATCATTAGGAAGAAAGTAGATTTGAAGTATTTCCATCACACACAGAGAAAAGATGCAAGTGTAAGGGGGATAATATTAAGTCAACTATGCAATTCAATACACAATGTACCATTTTATCAAAATATTATATTGTATACTTTGAAATATATAATGTTTACAAATCATACACAATAAAGGCTGAAAGAAAGATCCTTGGTGAATTGGAGGGATGATGAGCTGACTTCTGCAATATGTAGGCATAACCTTAATATGTAAAAAAAAAAAAAGATAAACTGCTATACATTTGTGGAGATTGCTTTATATGGCTACTACACATATCCTTAATTCATATACAGTCATAAAAATTTATTATTACAAAAAAAAAAATTTATTATTACTACCCAATAAATAATCTTTCATATCATTCTTTTATGAAAGTGTCATGTCTGCCAATTATCACCCTCCCACTGCAGTGACCCAGTGCATGCGCTAATTTTTGCTTAAGACAGTCAGTAGACCTTTAATAACTGTTTGTTAAATGGAATTGAACTACATTTTCATAACATCCATTTATATTTTCTTGCTACATCAATTCTCTTCTCCTTCCAATAATCTTGAGGTCAATGGACTTATTTTTCTGGAGTATAATTTTGATCATAACTTTTTCCTACTCATAAATGGTAAATGGCTCCCTCAAGTCTACAGAAATACAAAATTTTTTTCTCCATTATCTGAATTTATTAAAAATCTAGCCTTAATGTATTCAGCCTTACATAGCTATGGATGTCATATCTGTGGATTCAACAAATTGCAGCCCAAAACTGTGTTAAAAGGGGAAAAATGTATATGAATATAAACATACATTTCCATACCACTTTTACTTAAATAATATGTAAAATATTTACATATATTTATAGTATTTAGTATAGTATATATTAATTAGATATTATTTAAAATACACAGGAAGATGTGCTTAAGCACTAAACAAACACCATCCCATCTTATATCAGGATTTGAATAACATTAGATATTCTTGCAACCAATCTCTCATTGAAATCACAGGAAGCCCATATTTCTGTCCAATCTAATTTACTACTACTACTACTGATTTTGGTCCAAACCACTGTGAATTACATATCTAACTAATTTTAGAATCAATATTATTTTCTAAGATGGAAAGTTCTGATTCATAGTTTATGTTTTCCGAAAAAGCTATATTATTCCCAAATTCCATGTATCTCTACTGAAGTCACATCAATATTCTGTTTGTAACTGTAGTGAAATCACTTATCTATAATTTTATACTAGTATTATATACTGTGTATATTGTAAGTTTCTGCATACAAGTCTTTTTCATTATACTCTATGATAATTCCTTTAAGGGTAATATTTTTGGTCTTATAAAATCTAGCATAGTATAATAAACATAGGGATTTTAATGGGCATATAGAAAAGTATAAACATTTCATAAATATAAAGCTTAATGAATATTTAGAACTTTGGGCTTTATTGGATTGTTCTTACTTAATGAAGGAATGGCATAACCAGCAGCCGAGGTATTTTCTCATGTCCCTTCTGAGAAACAAGCTCATGCCAACAATAACAACAGCTATGATTTCTGTCGCCATATATCAGAATCATCTCTGTCTCAGCTACTCACAAATGTTGCCATTCATTATGCATTCCTTTGTGTCTGGCTTCTTCTATTCAACATATGTTTATGAGTTATCTTATTGTTCATTCCCCTTCATGAATATAGTATTACTTTCATGTTATGATTCCATAATTTTTACCAGTGAATATATGTTATCTGCACATGACCCTTATATTTATTGATAAATATTTGCATTTCTTCTTTTTTATACTATTAGCAGCATTTAAAAAATTCTAAATGTTATATATAGATATAGATATAGTTATATATATATATATAGATGATATATAGAATAATAATCTGTTATTTAGGTTTTCAAGTGTTTGAGCCAGAAATTTTTTTATTTCCTTTCAAATACTCCTGGGTTAGTTGTTTTACTGATCTTTCCTTGGCTTGTTGAATTGTTGAGGAAGAACAAGCCAATGCTGTTAAATCCAAGCTCTAGGTCAGACATTGTGGCAATTCTGTTTCTTCTTGATGTCATTACTCAGGTTTTGCTGGGAACATGATTCTTAACCTAGGCATCTCATAACTTTGTTTTGTCTATTTTTTCTTTAAAATTACAATTCCTAGTTTAATAAAATATAAGCGTTCATCTTCTAATCTTAACTAGTATAGGTTTTGTACTCTCATAGTAACCAATTTAAATGCCAGTAAAAGTATATATAAAATAATTGCTTTTAAACATCAAGACAAGTAAATGCTATTGAGCTATGATACCCAATGGGAGGGGAACACATTGATGACCCTAAAGAATTGCCAGATTTCTTCCTGATGAAAATTTCTGCCAAAGAAAACTCAGGGAAAGGATGTCAGTCACCCTATAATTTGAGAGTTGCTATCAGAGACTGGCTAGGCAGAAGCATTTAGTTGCAATTTTAGAAGCTGAGAAAATAAAAATCCACTGTGATTCTCTGCCTGATGATTTATGTCCCAGTCAGGGCACACTATGCTACCTTTGTGCTTTCCTGCTGTGTGTATGTGTACAGGGGAAAAGGATAGGAAAGGAAAGGCACACACACACACACACACACACACACACACACACACAGAGAGAGAGAGACAGACAGACAGACAGACAGACAGACAGACAGACAGACAGAGAAAGAGAGAAATAGATGGGGGAAGCATGCATTCTACAATCTCTTCTTAGTAGGGACACTAATTATATTGAAGCAGGGTTCAAAATTTTCTCACCAATTTCAAATGTAATGTTCTTTACAGAGAAGGTATATCTCCCAAACAATTATCTGGATAATTGGAAATTTAATATACAAATTAGATGGGGAAGCACAATTCAAAGAATGGCAATTTTTCTTTTCAATCCTTGCCTCCACCTAAATATTAAAAATATCTATTATATTTTTATGCTTGAATTTTTGCTAGCATTCTGTATGTGAGTGATGTTTGTGCCTTATGTCAGCAATAGTCAGAAGAGGGCACCGGATCTCCTAGAACTGGAGTCATAGGTAACTTATGTGCTACCATGTAGGTACTGTGAACCAATCCAATGTTCTCTGTAAGAGCAACAAATGCTCTTAATCTCTGTGCCATCTCTCCAGTACCACTTCTTTCCTACCTTCACCTTTCTGTATCTTAGTATGCCTGTCAATTTTTGGATGAATGCTTGAAATTATATATAAAAATATACTCAATGGAATGAAATATATACTCTATCAATGATTAACTTAGCTTGGGAGAGAAGCTGGAGTAGGGAAACCAATCCCTATAATGTCGCTAAGACTGGTCTGGTTTATGGTAGACTTATGGTGTTCTTTGGCATCGGCTACTTTTAGTTACTCATAGCTCAGAGTTCTCAACCTGTATATTATGACCCCTTTGTAGTTTAACCCCCCTTTCACAGACGTTGCCTAAGACCCAGGAAAAAAACAGATATGCATGTCACAATTCATAACAGTAGCAAAGGTTTATAGAGTTGCAATTTTTGCCTGGTTGGTGTCACCACAAAAAAGCAACTCTATGAAAAGATAACAGACCTTGAAACATTAAGGACCTCTACCTTAGCGGACCATCACACTGACTAGGCCCCTCTTACAAAAGACTCTTCAGTCATCATCTTATCAATAGATTATTATTATTATTACTCTTCTCTCCTACTGATCCAACCTGTCTCCACAGCACTACTCATTGGTGACGTGAGGCTTTTCAGAGGACATTTGATCTCCAAACCACCCTGGGGATTGAAGCTGAAAGACAGAGCAATGATGAAGAGCAGAGCATGCAAAGGGGGTGCTCTTCATATTTTCTCTGTGTAAGCATTTGATCACTGAAGACTCAAAATACGAGTCAAATTAATGTAAGAAAATAGGGAAGTACTGATACTCTTTCTGATAAGCATTTTACTTTTATAAAAAAGACAAAAAGAATTTTTGATAAAACTTACTATTTATAATACAAGAACTCTTTTGTTAGTGTGAGTATGAATTCTTTAATTTAAGCATCTGATGTGTGTCTGTTTTTAGATATAAAATTATATTTTATGCAGAATAAATAAAAGGCTTATGTATTAACATGTGCATTTCATTACTTAGAGTGTGCTCTTGTTATTAAATTTTAATGCATGTTAATAAAATGGGTTAAGAACTTGGCATTTCTTTTCAAATGAATGAGAAAACAGGCAATCCACGGGGAATATAATGCAATGTTCTAGTTTTTCTCCAATTTAAATTCGGCAAATCTAATGGTTTAATATTCATAGATAAATGATGCAATGCATAGGATTTCCAGTGACAGTGGAACCACTGTGATGTTAAGAAGCATATGGAAGTTTCAGGAGCTGTTGAATTTCTAAATCATGTTGAACATATTCCGCTACTTTAGCTGGCAATTGAGAATTAAGGATCATTCTGGAAATGTGGCTCTGCATTTGACTTGAAATTGTCAATGTGAAGAAAAATCAAACCAGTGTTCTAAAGCGCTGTGGGATGTGAGAGGTGGAATTGCTCAGTGGTTGTGAAACCTAGAGAGAAATGATGGGCTTCTGAGGGGTGTGGTCAATACATTTGTTAATTGATGTTGACAGAACTTAGTCTCCTCACTTCCATCAGACAGTAGGAAATCTGGGTGCTACCTTCTTTAACTACAATTACATAAAACTAGCTAGGAGTCTTGGAGAAGATTTACATCTCAAGAAAGTATAAAAAGATACACTAATCTAATTTCAAATGTAAATACTCCAAGAAAAGTGAGGGCAGGATTGAGAGTGAGTAAAAACCTCTTTAGAAATTGTAAGCAAAGCAAAGACTATGAAAACCTCACATTCACTTTGTAGAACAAGGAAGAATTATTTCAAAAAAACTCAGTCCTGAAATCCTACACACAAGTAACATCACACAGACTAAGCAGGTTATTTGAGGGAATATATTTGATATTCATGTAACAAACATTTAATAATAAAAAAGAGGCCATGAATCTAATAGAGAGCACGGGGGAGGGGGGTTTGAATGGAAAAAAGTGAAAAAAAATGATGGAATTAAAGTCTAAAATCAAGAGAGAAAAATGTAGCGTCCTGATCTTCTTCCTTGGAAGTGGCAGATGTCTGTCTGAAATTCAAGATGAGGAGAGCTTCCTCTGACAACCTCTCCCTCTCAGATCCTTCTTACTCAGCCTTGTGCTGCCCTCGGCCAAATCACTCATTGGGGAATCTCAAGCAGCATGGCTGCCATTTCATTATTTCTGGGCATGCTAATAGCAATTTTTAACTCCATACAGTTCAAGGGCAAGTTACTGAGGGAAATGTAAATCCATTGAATATCCAAAATCGTTCCAAAGAAATGGAATGGCTTTATCTCTTATGTTATTTGTCTTATAATAATTGTCATCAAACTAGTTGTTTCTGTGTCAAAGGAGCAGTTTCTTCCCTTTATGCCAATAAATATAGAAGCCATCCTCATGGTAGGGAATGTGACAGCTGTCATACAAAGAAATTGGTCATTTGTTCTTTTTTTTTAAGATTTATTTTATTTATTATATGTAAATACACTGTAGCTGTCTTCAGACACTCCAGAAGAGGGCGCCAGATCTCGTTACGGATGGTTGTGAGCCACCATGTGGATGCTGGGATTTGAACTCAGTCGGGTGCTCTTACCCGCTGAGCCCTCTCACCAGCCCCGGTCATTTGTTCTTTACATTAGAGACAATCTATGGAAATTTGTATTTTCTCTCTTTTAAACTAATAAACAATGTTATCGTTTCATCTGTGAAGGCTGTGTCTCTCATTTCTGCTGCTGTACTGTATACTCCAGGCTAGCTGACCTATGAGGTCTATCTTCTCTGCCTCATATCGCACACTGGAGTGCTAAGATTCCAAGCCCATGCTGCTCCTGCACCTGCCTCCTCTATGGGTTCCACAGATGCAGCTTGGGTCATCAGGCCTGTGCTACAAGCTCTTCCATGGGCTGAACCATCTCCCTGGTCCAGTCATTTATTTGGTCTCATTAAGTTGCCCAGGCTAGCCTTGGGAAGTAGCTGTACAGCCCAGGTCTTGAACTTCTGTTCCTCCTCCTTCAGCTTCACAGAAGCTGAGATAATTGGCCTGTGCTCTCATGCCTGTCTCTGTGAATCAGTACCAAATCCCTTGCAATGTTTACACTGAAAGGGACTTTATTGGAGACAAAGAAGCGTGCTCATGGTGGCATTCACAAGACAGGGGCTAGGTGTCCCAGCTGGGGTTACTATTGCTCATCTTTCCCAGGGAAACATTCATACATGTATACAAATGATATTGTATAGACTGAGCAGGTTATATTTATGAATATATATGTATATACATATATACATACACATATACATATATACATATATTATATAAAAACATATACACATATTCATGAAACAAAAATTAGTGAAAAAAGATGTTATGAATTTGTAAATGAGCAAGTCGGAGTATGTAGGAAGATTTGGAAGGAGGAATGAGAAGGGAAATGATGCAATTAAATTATAATTTCAAAAATACTTTTTAAATCGTAAAGACATATTACTTGTCCATTGTATCTCTTCACTTGAGAATTCTCTGTTTAGTTCTATGTTCCTATTTATAAGTGTGTGTGTGTGTGTGTGTGTGTTTCTGAATGCTTACTCTTTTGAGCTTTAATATACCCTAGACACAAAGCTTCTGTCAGATACCTTGCTGGAAAATATTTTTTTTCTCATTCTGTGGGCTGTCTCTTCACTCCAATGATGGTGCTTCTCTTTCATTATGACAGTTATACTTCCATCTGGTCTGCTTTTTTTTTTTTT
>CACVCL010021792.1:0-54508 GCA_902729485.2 Mus minutoides
AGGTATGATCACAGACCAAAAAATGTGCTCATATGGGGCCTTCATTCCTCAGTTCCTTAGTCACCAATTGCTCTGTTCCCTAAGATGAGACATCTTCCATCACCTACCACCATGGTCCAAACCACCATTGCACATCAACTAAAATTCTGAATGTCTTAATTGTTCTATCTGCCTCAAGCCTTCCTACTCCTCATGCTAATGCCATTGGTAAATGTTTATGTCATCAAGTGATACACACATGTACAAAAGCACAAGTGATTTAGTGAATTATTGTTTTGTTACATATATATCCACACAAATCAACATGCATTTAGTTAAGCTTGGTATAAGTTGTAGCACACTACACTTGATAACTGACTTTCCTTGAAAAATCTTCTTTAAATGCTGTTGTTGGAAATAATCTCATTTCCATTTCAAATTTCTACCAATTGATCTATTCAACAGTACTCTGTGTGAGTTTCCATTTCCTGTAACTTATAAAACTATTAACATTATCAGATAGTAGATAGTATGATGTGTAGGACAAAGTGTCTCATTTTTAAGATTTTTGGGGTTTTGGATGATTTATTCAGTCCATTTATTGCATTTTAACTTGCATCTATTAGCAGAAGTAAGTATCCTTTTGTATATTCATTGTGTGTTGAGATTTTTTTTTCTTGTGGTTTGTCTGATAGAGACTTTGGAGGTTTTTGTCTTGAGATTTAGGGTATACCTTATTGCTCTGTGGACCACTTTCTTTCTGCCTAGTCAACGAAAACTATTTATTGTTTAGAATTACTGTTTGGAATAAGCTGGTATAGGCTAGACATGAAAGTTCAATCACTTGAGAGATAGAGACTGGAAGATCAGATCTTTAAGGATAACTTTGTCTCTACATAGCAAGAAGACCCAAGAGCTTGACTCTAAATTGACTAAGCAATCAATCCAACAAAAGAGTTCAAAACTGTGAATAACTTTTTCAAACCCACAGTTTCCAGTTCATGTTTCTTGTGTTTTTATAATGTTTTTGTTTTCCTATAATTGACAACACAAATGGGATATAGTGGAGTGTATATACACAGAAGGAAGGGGAGGAGAAGGAAAGACTGAAAGAGAATAAAGAAGAGGGGGAAGAGGAAGAGAAAGAGGATGAGAAGTAAGAAGAATAGAAATGGGAGGAGGAGAAATAAGGAGGCTGAAGTTTGATAAGAGATGAGTTGGAGGGTACAGGAGGAGTTGGAATAGTAAAATGAATATGTCTATAATTATATTTCATTTTGTTAACATGTATGAAATTATCAAAGAATATAAAAGCAAAATTTATGTTTTTTAGTTTTATCATTAGTACATGATTCAATAAATCATTCTGGTTCCAAAGGCTTTTGTTTTTCATTTTTTTCTCAGAAAATTTTAGAAAATTAGTTTTTTAAAATTAACTTTTAAATTATTTTATTTATTTACATTCAGAATGTTGCTTGCTACCAGAGTTTTTCCCCCTTCCCCTTTCCATTCACCTCTCCTCCTCTGAGAGGGTAACCCCATCTCCACTTCCCCTTTCTCTGGGGCATTAAATTTCTACAGAATTAGGCACATACTTTCCCACTGAGGACAGACAATGCAGTGCTCTGCTACATATGTGTCAGAACCATGAACCAGTCCATGTATGCTCCTTGGTTGGTGGCTCAGTGTCTGGGAACAATGAGGGGTCTGGGCTAGTTGATATTTTTGTTCTTCTTATGGAGTTGTACTCTTCTTCAGCTTCTACAGACCTTTCTCCAACTCTTCCATAAGGGTCCCCAACCTTAATCCAGTGGTTGGCTATAAGTACCTGCATCTGTCTCAGTCAGCTGCTGGTAGAGCCTCTTAGAGGACAGCCATGTTAGGCTCCTGTCTGCAAGCATAATGTAGCATTAGTAATAGGGTCAGGGTTTGGTCCCAGCCCATAGGATAATCCCAAATTGGGCTGGACACAAGTCAGCTTTTCCTTCAATCTCTGCTCCATTCTTTTGTCCCTGCATTTCTTTTAGACAGTAACTATTCTGGGTCAAAAATTTTGAACATGAGTTGATAACCCCATCACTCCACTTGGGGCCCTGACTATCTACTGGAGGTGGTCTCTTCAGGTTCCATCTCCCCAATGTTGGGCATTTCAACTAAGGTCACTCCCACTGAGTCCTGGGAGCATGTCACATCCCAGGCCTCTAGGGCTTTCTAGAGGCACCCCCTCCCCCAGCAGTTATATATTTTCATTCATTCTCCTGACCCTCTGGGCTTCTCTCCTTTCTACCTCCATACCTGATCGTGATCTCCTCCCCCACCCCCATGCCCACCTAGATCTCTCCTTTTCTCTGCCTTCTCTGATTATTTTAATTTCACATATGAATATTGATACAAAAATACTCAATAAAAATTTCACAAACTGAATCCAAGAACACATATTAAACATTGTTCACCATGATTAAGTAAGCTTCATCCCAGGGATACAGGGATGATTCAATATATGAAAATCCATCAACATAATCCACTATATAAAAAACTCAAAGAATGAAGTCACATGATCATTTTATTAGATGCTGAGTAAACCTTTGACAAAATATAACACACCTTCATGTTAAAAGTCTTTGAGTGATCAGGACTCATGACATACAATGAAACATAATAAAAGCAATATACAGCAAACCAACAGCCTGTATCAAATTAAATGGAACGAAACTTCAAGCAATCCCACTAAAAATAGGGACATGACTGCTCACTCTCTCCCTATCTATTCAATATAGCACTTGAAGTTCTAGTTAAAGCAATTAGACAACAAAAGGAGATCAAGGGGTTATAGATTGGAAAGGAAGAAATCAAGATACCACTATTTGTAGATGATATGATAGTATATATGAGCAACACCAAGGAGTCTACCAAAGAACCCTACAGTTCATAAACAACTTCAGCAAAAAGGCTAGATATAAAATTAACTCAAAACAAACCTATAGTCCTCTTTTATACAAATGATAAATGAGCTATGTGGTGGCGCACGCCTTTAATCCCAGCACCTGGGAGGCAGAAGCAGGCAGATTTCTGAGTTTCAGGCCAGCCTGGTCTACAAAGTGAGTTCCAGGACAGCCAGGGCTATACAGAGAAACCCTGTCTCGAAAAACAAAACAAAACAAAACAACAACAACAAAAAACAAAACAAAAAAAAGAAAAGAAATCAATGAAGACATCAGAAAATGGAAAGATCTCCCATGCTCATGGATTAGTAGGATTAACAGTGAAAAGGGCCGTTTTATCAAAAACAATTTACAGATTCAATGCAATCCCTATCAAAATACAATACAATTCTTCACAGACATGGAAAAAGTAATTCTCAACTTCATATGAGAAACCAAAAAGACCCCAGGGTATCCAAAACAATTTTCAACAGTAAAAGAATTTCTGGGGGGAATCATCATCCCTCAAACTCTACTACAGAGAAATAGTGATAAAAACCACATGATATTGGTACAGAGACAGACAGGTTGATCAGTGGCATAGAATTGAAGACCCAGAAATAAACTGACACACCTATGAACACTTTAACAAAGAAATCAAAACCACACCATGGAAAAAAAGAAAGCATCTTTAACAAATGGCATTGGTCTAACTGGCAGTCTGCATGTAGAAGAATGCAGACTGATCTATATTTATAACTTTGCACAAAGCTCAAGTCCAAGTGGGTCAAGGACCTCACCATAAAACCAGATACACTGAATCCAACAGAAGAGAAAGTGGGAAATAGCCTTGAACACATTGGCACAGGGGATAATTTCCTGAACAGAACACCAATGGCTAAGTCTCTAAGATCAATAACTAATGAATGGGACCTCATGAAACTGAAAACTTCTATAAGGAAAAGGATACTGTCAATAGTATAAAGTAGCAACTTATAGATTGTAAAAAGAACTTCACTAGCCCTAAAACCATAAGAGGGGTAATATCTAAAATATATAAGAAACTCAAGAAATTAGACTCCAACAAACCCAATAATATAATTTTAAAAAATGAGGCACAGAGCTAAACAGGAAATTCTCAACAGAGGATTGCCAAATAGCCTTGAAGCACTTAAAGGAATATTAAACATCCTTAGTCTTCAGAGAAATGCAAATTAAAATGGCCCTGAGGTTCCACCTTATGCTAATCAGAATGGCTAGGATAAAAAACTCCAGGGACAGCACATACTGGGAGAATGTGGAGAAAGAAGAACACTCTTCTATTGTTGGTGGGATTGCAAACTGATACAACCCCTCCTGGAAATCAATGTGGCAGTTCCTCAGAAAATTGGAAATAGTTTTACCTGAAGACACAGCTACACAGCTCCTGGGAATATACACAGAAAATGCTTCGTTATAACACAAGGACACATGCTCCATTATGTTCATAGCAGCCTTATTCATAATTTCCAGAATGTGGAGGCAACCCAGATGTCCCACAACTTAAGAATGGATACAGAAAACGTGGTTCATTTACACAATGGAATACTATTCAGATAATAAAAACGAGGACATCATGAGTTTTGCAGACAAATGAATGGAACTAAAAAATATCATCCTGAGTGAGTTAATCCAGACCCAAAAGGTCATGCATGGTATGTACTCACTGATAAGTAGATATTAGCCAAAAAGTACAGAATACCCATGATACACCCCACAGACCTTAAGAAACATTTTTGTTTTTGTTTTTGTTTTGTTTTGTTTTCTTTTTTTATTAGATATTTTCTTCATTTACATTTCAAATGCTATCCCCAAAGCCCTCTATACCCTCCCCTTGCCCTGACCTGCTCCCCAACCCACCCACTCCTGCTTCCTGGTCCTGGCATTCCTCCGTACTGGGGCATATGATCTTCACAATACCAAGGGCCTCTCCTCCCATTGATGGCCAACTAGGCCATCCTCTGCTACATTTGCAAGTAGAGACACAGCTCTTGGGGGTACTGGATAGTTCATATCATTGTTCTTAGTATAGGGTTGCAGACGCCTTTTGCTCCTTGGGTACTTTCTCTAGTTGGGATCAAAATACCCATGGAAGGAGTTACAGAGACAAAGTTCGGAGCTGAGACAGAAGGAAAGACCATCCAGAAACTGCCCCACTCGGGGATCCATCCCATATACAACCACCAAACCCAGACACAATTGTATATGCCAAAAAGATATTGCTGACGGGACCCTGACATAGCTCTCTCTTGTGAGTCTATGCCAATGCCTGGCAAATACAGAAGTGGATGCTGACAATCATTTTTTTGGTTTTTTGAGACAGGGTTTCTCTGTGTAGCCTTGGCTGTCCTGGAACTCATTCTGTAGACCAGGCTGGCCTTGAACTCAGAAATCCATCTGCCTCTGCCTCCCGAGTGCTGGGGTTAAAGGTATACGTCACCATTGCCTGACTACCTTAAGAAGTTTAACAAGAAGGAAGGCCCAAGTGAGGATGCTTCAATTCTACTTAGAAGGGGGAACAAAGTAGAAAACTGACTTTTTATGTTTATGTTGTTGCCTTCAATTTTTCTGGAATTTATTTTTTTACTAAAGTGGTGTTCTAATTTTGTTTTGGTCCCATATGGAAAGTCAATTGCCTCTGTCCAATTTGTTTAAAAAGCATGTCCTTTCAGTGCTGACTTCCAATGGAACCACAGATAATGCCAGTTTTCCATAAGTCTCTTTCAAAATTCTTGGTTCTATTATGCTGATCTCTTTCTCTTTATATCACTAACATATTGTCTTACATGCCACAGTGTTATGATGAGACTTGATATCTAGTCTTGGTACACTTTATGATTTTTTTTCTCAAATCATTCTTTTATTCTTTAGTCTATCTGGTAAATAGAAATACTGATTGGTCAATTTCAATGAAAGCTTTTCTGGGATTTTAGCTGAAATTACAAGAAAAGGAAAACTAAACTAAGCCCTGGCTGTTCTTTAATTGAAGAACAAGGATCTCTTTTTCAGTGAGTTTCTTTTTTTTTTTTTTTTTCCATCTATATGTTTTTTTTTTTTTTTTTAAAAAAAAGCCAATTTACCTTATTTTCCTGTTTTTATAAAATTGAATGTATGTATTTATTAATTGGCCGGAGATTATGGAAAATATACAGGGAAATAGTAGGAAGAGTGTGTGTGTGTGTGGGTGAGCATCTTGGTTCCACCCAGATTCTGCTGGGTTTTACCCAGTAACTGTTCCTACCGTGTGTCACATCACTAGATAGGCCACGAAGAACAGGGGATAACAATACAGTGGGCTTAAATTTAGTGTACTGGGAGAAGCCCAGGAGGCCTCACCCTATCTGTCATTTAAAAGCTGTATGATTTAAGGTAGATCATTTAAGCCCTCTGTACTTAATTTTTATATTTATAAAATAATAATAATAACGCTCATGTCAGAAAAATATTGTCAGCATTGTGTGTGTGTGTTAAAACAGAGCCTACTCCAAGTTAAATGCTCAATAAATTTTAATAAAAATAAAGGAACAATATTTGGATCATATTTTTGATAACGATTACTTATACACATGACTGTTTTAATCTTAAACTTCTAATATGTCAGGTTTAGGAAAAGTTTCTCATTTGCACTATTTATCATCATTATAAGATTAACAGTCCTTTAATTTTGTGGTTCTTTGGAATTGCTGTGTATCTTGCAGCTATGATATTGCTTTCAGACGTGATCATACTGCATATGGAGTCTGGAATTAGCTGCTGATGCTCTGATCTCTTGTGTGTTTGTTTGCTTGCTTGCTTGCTTTATTTATTTTTACATTGTAATGATACCAATGACATACCAAAGTGTACTGGGAGAAGCCCAGGAGGCCTCACCCTATGCAAAGAATTATAGGTATCTGAAGAAAGCTGGGAGGGGGAGAGGTGTTCTACCCTAGGGAGGAATACACCAGTTGGTTGTCCAATGCTAAATATCAGCCTTGAAGATGTATTCTAAGATGTTTAAGTGAACTATATACCTCTATAAATCTTCAGTAAGGTTATAGAATGATTCATCATTGGAAAGAGCCCCAATAATGTACGTGGATAGGCAGTGACTTAGAAGACTGTGGAATTGGCATCACATTTGCATACATGGGAGGCCATGGTGCCCCTGAACACTGTAGGTACCATTATCTATTGAAAAATTTAGGTCATAAACTCTGAACTAAAACGCAAAAGACATGAGAAGAGTTCTGAATACAAAAAGAAAGATAATGCTGATATCCAATTAAAAGTTTGTCCATACTAGGCATGTCCTTTTGGGTCTGGGTTACCTCACTCGAGATGATATTTTCGACTTCCATCTATTTGCCTGCAAAATTAATGATCTTGTTTTTTATAGCTAAATGGCATTCAACTGTGTAAGTGAACCAACCACATTTTCTGTATCCGTTCTTTGGTTGAGGGACATCTGGGTTATTTTCAGTTTCTGGTTATTACCAATAAAGCTGATATGAACATAGTGGAGCATGTGTCCTTGTGGAGTATCTTCTGGATATATGCCCAGGAGCTATGTAGCTGGGTTTTTAGGTAGAACTATTTCCAATATTCTGAAAAACCCATAGACTGATTTTCAGAGCAGTTGTACAAGTTTGCAGTCTCAGCAGCAATGGAGGAGTGTTCTCCTTTCTCCACATTCTCCCAGCATGTGCTGCTCCCAGTTTTTGTTTGTTTGTTTGTTTGTTTTTTGTTTTTTTCTTTTCTTGGTCATTCTGCTTGGTATAAGGTGGAACCTCGGGGCCATTTTGATTTGCATTTCCCTGATGACTAAGGATGCTGAATATTTCTTTAAGTGCTTCCCTGTCATTTGAGAATCTTCTGTTGAGAATTCTCTCTTTAGCTCTGTACCCCATTTTTAAATTGGGTTATTTGGTTTGTTGGAGTTTAACTTCTTGAGTTCTTTATATCTTAGGAATATAAGCCCTCTGATGTATGTAGGGTAAGTGAAGATCTTTTTCCATCCTGTAGAATGTTGTTTTGTCCTATTAACAGTGTCCTTTACATTACAGAAGCTTTTCAGTTTCATGAGATCCCATTTATCAATTGTTGATCCTAAAGTCAGAACCACTGGTGTCCTGTTCAGGAAATTGTCTCCTATATCAACACATTTGAGGTAGAACACGCATGATATACCCCACAGACCCAAGGAAGTTAAGCAAGAAGGAAGGCACAAACAACTATGCTTGAATCTCACTTAGAAAGGAGAATAAAAAGTCATAAGAGGTAAAGAAAGAAAGCAAACTGAGTAAAAGAGGGGATAGGAGGGGAAAGGGGGCTCACAAACAGGTGTAGGAAGATACAGGAGAGAGAGCCAGAGGGACAACTGCAGTTGTCTGGGGTGTAGGTGTGTGGGGAATCTCTAGGAAGCTCCAGAGACCTGGGATAGGGGAGGTTCTTAGGAGTCAATTTGGGTGACCTTATCTAAGAATCCTAATAGTGGAGACATGAAACCAGAAGGGGCTAGCATCTGTAGTAAGGATTGCCCCCTGTGAAGGGATAAGGACACAAACTTACCCACAAAATTTTGACCCAAAAATTGTTCATCTAAAAACAATGAAGGGACAAAGATGGAGCAGAGGCTGAAGGAATGGACAAGCAGCAAATAACCAGCCCAATTTGAGACCCACAGGCAACCACCAGTCTTGGACACTATTTTTGCTACTCTGTTATGCCTACAGACAGGAGCCTAGCATAACTCTCTTCTGAGAGGCTGTACCCTGCAACTGACTGAAACAGAAGTAGAGACCTACAGCTAAACATTGGAGAGAGGTCAGGGACTTTTATAGAAGGGTTGTGGGAAGAGTTGAAGGCCTTGAAGGGGATAGGAACTCCACAGGAAGACCAACAGAGTCAACTAAACTGGACACTTGACAGCTCTCAGAGATGGAGCTATCAACCAAAGAGCAAACACAGACTGGACTGACACCCCGGGCACATAGAGCTGCCTTGTCTGGCCACAGTGGAAAAGAATGTGCCTAACCCTGCAGAGACTTCATGTACCAAAGTGGGGGACACCCTTGGAGGGGCCCACCTTCTCAGAGGACAAGGAGGGGGGTTTTGGAGGAGGGACTCTATGAGAAGAGGCCAGCATTTAGGATGTAAATAAATAAATTTCAAAAAAGATATTTTAGACTTATCTATATGATATTTTTCTATATACATTGATGTGAGCTTTAAGAACATGTGATTAAATGAATGAAAATGAACTTACTCTTGTGCAGTCATGCTGTAAGAAAACTAGTAAGATCGATTCTTCTTAGAAGGGGGAACAAAATACCCATGGAAAGAGTTACAGAGACAAAGTTTGGAGCAGAGACTGAAGGAATGACCATTCAGAGACTGTCCCACCTGGGGATCCATCCCATTTCAACCACCAAACCCAGACACTATTGCAGATGCCAACAAGAGCTTGCTGACAGGAGCCTGATACAGCTGTCTCCTGAGAGCATCTGCCAGTGCCTGACAAATACAGAAGTAGATGCTCATAGCCAACTACTGGACAGAGCACAGGCTCCCCAATGAAGGAGCTAGAGAAGGTACCCAAGAAGCTGAAGGGGTCTGAAGTCCCCATAGGAGGAAAAACAATATGAACTTACAAGTACCTCCTGAGCTTCCTGGGACTAAACCACCAACCAAAGAAAACACATGGTGGGACTCATGGCTCTAGCTGCATATGTAGCAGAGGATGGCCTAGTTGGTCATCAATGGGAGGAGAGGCCCTTGGCCTTGTGAAGGCCCAAGTATAGGGGAATGCCCAGGGCCAGGAAGTGAGAGTGGGTAGGTTGGGGAGGAGGTGGAGGGAGGAGGGAATAGGGGATTTTCAGAGGGGAAACTAGGAAAGGCGATAACATTTGAAATGTAAATAAAGAAAATAACTAATTAAAAATGAGAAAAAATAAACTAGTAAGAAGGTGTTTTGAGATATATATATCAACATATATATAATATATGTATATATGTATATATATTAACACACATATGTATGTTAAATATGTATGTGTGTGTATGCATGTATGTATGTGGAGATAGATGTATGTAATGATAGAAAAATAGATTAGATATATAATAGAAGGATATACAAATATGCTAATCAAAATAACTTATTAAAGCAATTGTGAGCATTAATTAGGAGAGTTTAAGGGGCACAGTTAGGGCTTGTGTTTTTTATTATATTCTTTATATATTCATTATGTATTTCTTCCATTTTCCCTAGTTCTGGTGCACAATTTCTTCTTTCTTATATTTGTAACTAGTAGACCCAACCTGTGATGGTAGCTGACTAGACAGGTGATTATTACTTTGATTTTCATGTTGTAATTCCACTTTTTCTTTTATTCAGTTGGTGAGCTTTCTTAAGTATTAACTATGTTGTATGTTTGATGATTTTTGTTTCGTATAATATTTCTCAGTGGAAGGAGTGTTCTTTTGTCTGATTATTTCCTCTTTCATCAGAAGTTCTGAAGTGTTTTCTTGCAGTGGGCTTTGAGGATGCTATCCACAGATGTGACTCATGTCAACTGTTTGAAATCCATGCTCCATGGAGGTAGTGATGTTGTTTACTTAAGGAGCTCATCTGGCTTAGTTCAACTTGACCTTTGAGGCTGAGCCAGCTTCATACACTCAGACCTTTTTTCACCTGGTGACTTCATCTTCAGAGAGAAGAGCATTTAATGATCAGTCCCTCTTGAACAGGAGAGAGCCTTCCACAAGTCTTCAGCCTACTTCTTGTTGAGTGAACATCATAAGCCACTGTTCCTGTAGAAGTAGCAATTCTGTTGAGCTGGGAATCCAGACAAATTGACAGCTCATCCCTCATTATATAGTGCCAGCCCATCACTTACCACAGGTTCTTAATTACGCTTTCCTCCTCTCAGTCTCAGAGATGGGATCCCAGGTTAGAAGCCAGTATTGAGATTGGAATTTTCCTGCATTTGCCATCCATTAGTATTATGAGTTGGAGCAATGCTACCATGCCTGGATGTTATCCTTTTTTCTCCACCTAGCAGTCTTGGTGTTCCCTTTATTCCTACTTTGTTATGCATGTCGCCTCCGTGTTATAATATTTCCTTGCTTCCTGTCGAAACTAGGACAAGTGAAAATGTCTTATCTGTTTTTTAGTCACTCATCTGTACCTCCCATGTCTACAAGGCTGCTCTTAATTCTTCAAGCACTTAATTCTTTCACTACCACCAGGCTTTTATGCAATTCTTTTTCCATCTGATAGATGGCCACTCCTCTCTGGATTGCTTGTATTTAATCCTTTAATTTTGTTTACTTCTGTCTTTAAACATATATTAATATTCATATATTAATTGTGCAGTGTAGGCTTAGATTTTTCAAGTCTACTTTAATAAGGGTTCCTAAATGCTTCAACAGCACTTCTAGCCCACTTATCAGAGGTCAAAGAAAATAAAGGTTAATAGGAAACTGAGAGCATATATCTGTGTTTAGAAGTAGTTCTTTGGGGCAGTTCCAAACACAAATCAGTAATGGCAGTCCACTTAAATGGGCAAACACCAAACACTAATAATCAGTAGCAATGGCTCAATTCAGAAGAAACCTTGAGGCTCCACCAAGACAAATTGCTATGAGTCCATGGAATAAGCAAGAAGCAGCCAGAATACCATGAGAAATTCTTTGGTGCTTTTCTCTCTATGAAGTCACGACAAGCAAAGATCAGTAAAGACCATCCACGTGTTGCAATGTGAACCAGTGCTAGAGCATCGTTCACTGACTGTTGGGTTATGGGAATACCCTTTCCAAACATTATGCATCCTCTCAAGTGTTTGCCTCAGCAAACTATCCTCTCACATGTCTACCTCATCAAACCATCATCTCATAAGACAGCTTCCAGAAAAACATTACATGAAACAATGGAGTCTCCAACAAAACAAGAAACTACAACTTCAGTGCAGCATAATGGGTTTATTATAAGATTTTCATAAATTTTTATAATTTGTTTTGATTGTTTGATTCCAATGCTCTTTCTCTTTTTTCCCTCCCCTTCTGATAATTCCTTCTTCCCAAATAATCTGGCCGCCATTTCCTCCAGTGTCACCTTTCCTCTATTCATCACTCTGTGAACTGTCTTTTTCACACCCCGACTCCCAGATAACATCTTGCCCATTTCCTACTATTTGCTTTTGATCATTTTTTTTCCTGCATGACTAATTTTCTCTGTCAGAAGACTGTGTAGCTTGCTCATTGAGTCCTCAGGCACCACACCTAGCAAGTTGTAAACACCCAGCAAATAGTAGGAGACTGAGTGAGTGAAGAGGAATATGATATGCCATTTGCTCTGTTTCTTCTTGCTGTGCAGATGGCACTCTGACTTTTATGTGGTAGGGGAGAACACATTGTTTAAGCTACCACAGTACCCATCAGAGGAGCTGATGTGATCCAAAGAAGGAGAATCATAATGTCCAGGGTTCTGCATTATCATGTAGTACAGGTATGACATGCTACATGGCCTCTCTAAGCCTGAGGTGGTTGTCGATCCATGGTGAATCCATCCATCTTGATCTTGTCTGTCCCTTAGATTGGTAGCAGGAAAGGTTATCTGAACTCAGAGGCTCTCAAGAAGCCAATCTGCCTCTTTCCTCTGGGAAGAAGTTCTGGTTGAGTATACTTGAACACTGGCAGTGATCCTGGACATAGCCAGTTTATGCTGAAGGATCCACATTCTAATTACTGACCACAAGAACAGCTGTGTAGCCTGGCTTTTAAGATCATCTTTCATGGAAAGCTTTTTTTGTGTGCCAAATTTTTCTGTCCATCCCACTTTGCCTACTCTGTTATTCACCATTTTATGCAGATGCCCTTTATGTATAGGCCAACATAGTGATTTCATAAAAGTCAAGAAACGAGGGTTCAAAAATCTTTTGTCATTATTTAAAATTAATCATTTGTAGTAAGAACACAAAGATAAGGACACATTGAATAGCCCTCAAAACAAAATATGCACAGAGAAAATGCTACCAATGCCACAGATATTCAGGGTTCACATAGTCCCCAGATGAACCCAGAAGCCCAAGGTGTAGGGATTTATATTTGTTTTATAACAGAGGCTTTATATATAACATATCCATTTATATAAACATATATATATATATATATATATATATATATATATATATATATAGAGAGAGAGAGAGAGAGAGAGAGAGAGAGAGAGAGAGAGAGGAGTATTATAAACTGTTATAGTGTATTTCATAGGACATATCATCTATCGGCTGAATAGTCATTGCAAACTCTGGAGCAAAAGACTTCTAATATCAGCTTCATAATTTGTCTTTATAATTGACCATATTGTTTGGCTTCAACCCTAATTAGGGAGTCTGAATGCCTGGTAACAGCCTTCAGAAGATTCCTTGGAGGCTAGGCATACATAATGCTTTGCCATGAGAAAGTAAGAAAGCTAAATTTTTCCTTAAAATTGACAACCTAAAGGTAGTACCACTATTGCTACAAAGGTGGAAATGACAGTCTTCCTAGAACCAGAAATTGTGCATCCTCTCTCTCTAACCTTGGCAGTGTTGAGACATCTTGACTGACCCTATAAGTAACTCCTTCCTCGTCCAATGACTTCTTGGTAGGACTGGGACTCTAGATTAAATCAGCATCTTCTGAAACCTCTCTCATTAGTTGTGTCACAATGTGATGATCAGTCTGGAAGGGGACTCTCGCTTGACCTTCTCCCCAATGTTTAGTCTCCATACATGCTACAACGGACTGAGTTATATGGGTAATTAGAAAGGACATATTGACAGTGTGTCAATTCTGAGGAGAATTCATCAAGACATTGCTACTTCCAACTTGGTATCTCAGATAATTCAGGAGCTAACATGCCATGAGGACACTCAAGCAGTGCTGAGAGGGACAGTCAACAATGGCTCCTGGGTCATGTGAGTGAAGCATCTTGGCAGTCAAATCTAGAACAAGGTTAGTCTCCAAGGCCTATAGTTTTGGACAAAATTTTACTACAAACCTGATTTAAAATGTTTAGTCAGAATGACCCTAAATTCATAATGTACAGGCACCATGAGAGATAAAAATGCTTACAACTCTGTATGCCACTGGGAAGGCTGCCATTCCATGTTTGTACCAATGGTAGTATGTGCTGTCTTTAGGTTGTCATTATTAGTTTGTGTTAATTTATTATGTGGTAATAGATATCTAATACACAGTCATTTTTCTTTTTTGGTCTACCTACCATAAACTATATTACACATGAATCCAACTCTTTAAATGTTTTCTCTGTTCTTACTATGTTCTCATTTTGTTAATGATTTTCATTTAAATATTATTGTTAATGTGCATATTTAAGGTATAAGATATAGCCCTATGGGGTATGCATTCATGCTCATGTTCATGTGCATTGACACGTGTGTGTGTGTGTGTGTGTGTGTGTGTGTGTGTGTGTGTGTGTGTGTGTATACAGAAATAGACCCTCTACCAACTAAGGTAGATCCACAGTCACACAATTTTATTTTTAAAATATTTTGGCATGAGTTAATTCCAAGAAAAGAAACCCAGTAATAAGGAATGACCAATTGTAATTTCTCTTTCATGGACTCTTTGGAAATTGAGTCGCAGATGGTTATGAGATGCCTTGTGAATTTTGTAAATTGAAATTGAACTTGAACCTTCTGGAAGTGTAATTTCTGTTTGTATAAAGTAACACAGTCCTGTAAAATTTATGAAATAGCCCACCCTACTTTTAAATTACTGTTGCTAATATAATTCGTTGTGCATTTAAAAAGATGTGCAGCCGGGCGTGGTGGCACACACCTTTAATCCCAGCACTCAGGGGGCAGAGGCAGGCGGATTTCTGAGTTTGAGGCCAGCCTGGTCTATAAAGTAAGTTCCAGGACAGCCAGGGCTCTACAGAGAAACCCTGTCTCGAAAAACCAAAAAAAAAAAAAAAGTGCAGATTATAAAGCCTAACCTTATACCTTGGGTTCTTGTATTCATTGCTGAATCAGGCCTGCACCAGGATTATAAGTTCTACATTTAAAGAGCAGTACACTGAAACATGGAGATGGGAAATACCTAGCCATTCTCAGCAGAGCTGATTTTATAGCTGTTTCTTCCAATTGGGGCCCCCATGGGTCTTCATTCAATGTACTGCCCTGGAGTTTGCACCCAGACAGATATGGGGAAAATATGCAAGAGCTTGAAGAAAAGACTGGAATGGCTTGAAGACCTGTTGCATGTTACTACTGGGGTTGTAGTTTACCATGTCTGGACAGCTTTCTTGAGCTTGGTGCAAAATGGAGTACACTCTTTTCTTAGCAGGGCTTCCTTTTCTCAGTCTAATCTGGGGAGTGTGTTAAAAATCACAGAACCTGAGAACAGAGGATAACCAGCTTGGTGTGCCCAATGCAGATAGAGAAGCTGCATTGCTGTGCTTATCAGAGTCTGAGCTCAGCATTTAAGCCTTCTGTTTTGCAAAGGAAAGAACACACACAAATGCATAGAAGCAGAAACACACACACACACACACACACACACACACACAATCACACTACAGTACACATGTGATATCAAGTGCATCTCAGACAATTTCCCAGCCTCCAGAAAGATGCTCAGATGTGGTAATCAAATGAACTCTCTAGTTTCTCAGCCAAGCCTCCACACCCCCCCCCCTGACTATATTACAAATACCTCTTAGCTCATGTACATCTTGAATTTGTCAAGGACTAATTATAGGAAAGTATATTTTGAGATGTAGAAGAATGCATGGAGCCTTGTGATTCTTTCCTTGAGGAGAGTAGAATTTTTATGAGTGTTGAATGACAAAACATTCAGACCAGATGGAAATCAAACATATTCAACCATGTTGGAGAAGGAGTTTGCTGGCTATTTCTAGATGAGAAAAAAAAGAACTCCTGTTTCTCAGTTGTTTGCTTTAAACAGTTATCTTAAAATTGATAACATTTTCTTTGGTATTTTTTTATAGGTCCTAAAACAAGAGATTTGGAAGTTGAGATTTCACATCCATCAGAGGCACAGAGGGAGCACAGACTGAGGCACAGAGGGAGCACAGACTGAGGCACAGAGGGAGCACAGACTGAGGCACAGAGGAAGCAAAGACTGAGGCACAGAGGGAGCACAGACTGAGGCACAGAGGGAACCAAGGCATGACTCAAGGGATGTGATTGAGTCATAGCAGACAAAGACTTGTCAACCTTGTAAATGAAGTCATGCTTTGTCTGCAATCAGAGAAAGTACAAATGCCTGGTTTTGATTTCTTTTTCTTCTTTTATTAGCTTTAAAATGCTAACTAGATCTCCCCCTTCCATTTCCTCACTTTACCTCCCATTAGGTCTGGGGCTCAATTCCATTTGAAGGAGGTAGAGATCTGGCAATAAAGGATTGACTTCACGTTTCACATTTGAGTCCACTTTTTACAGCTTGCTTGTAAAGTTCTGAGAGCTGGTCTAGTGGTGGAAAGGCTGAAGCAGTCCAATGCTAAATGTAGCAAGCAGGAGGGCACTCCAGACTTTCCCTCTAAGCTCCTCCATTCTTTCTGGCATCAGAAGGCAAGGGTCTTTCCTAGAGGCAATGCAGGCTCTTTGTTATTTCTCATGTCAGCACATGTGTCTTTTCTGCCAGATGTCAGACCCAGTGAATAACAAAAGCAAAGCAGCTGGCTTGGGGCAGTGGGTAGCCATGGAGAAGAGAGGTAGGATCACTGCCTTAGTAGCCAGGAGCAGGAGCCATTCAGGGTCTACTGCAAGGGCAAGACCTTGAAGTTTCTGCTTCTTTGTTTCTTTCTTGTTCAGTGTTGATATTTGGAGGTAATAGATGAAAGGTAGTGGGTTCCTTACCCATTTGGAATATAAGAATGAATTTCAACTATGGACCCTTGCACAAAATTTTGATAGTTTTATTTTTAATGTAGTATTTAAAACCTCTGATTTTGAGAAGTAATTTGAACTAAATAGATAAACGAAAACAGATGCCAATGGACAGTGTTAATATGAAGATTCATCTGCTTAAAGCAGATAACATTCAGGAAAACATACAATAGTCTGAATTCCACCCATACATCTGAGATATTCATTTCTCATAGCTGCCAGACCTTACTCTTCAATTACTAAGAGGATTTATTTTTTATAAAAATTCAATGAAAGAGTTCATATATATATGTGCTAATTCAACAGAGGTCTATTATTTTTATTACGCATCAAACATGATTTTTGGTTCTTGAAGTCCCTCCAAAACTAAACAAGATATTCTTCTGCTCTGATATTTATTTCCAGTCTAGTGGGTTGGAAGTATACTGTTGTACAATTAATTTTGTTAGGAAGGGAACCAAGTGTTGATGTAATTACAAAGCTAATGTAAGTAGTGGTAATCTTCAGACAGCATGGGAAGGAAAAGTTTCTCCTCTGTGGTTGATGTCTTGGAAAGAGAGTAGTGAAGACTTTGCAGTTGACATTGATGTGTGACAGTGGGAGTCACTTTTACTATTATCTATTCATGTAATAATTTACCTATCATCTACCAGCATCTATATGTCTATCTACCTATCATCAGTCAATCTAATTCTTTCATACCAGTCTACCAACATCAATTGGTCTACCATCTATATCTATCTATGTATTATCTATCTATCTATCTATCTATCTATCTATCTATCTATCTATCATCTATCAATCTATCTATCTATCTATCTATCTATCTATCTATCTATCTATCATCTATTTATCTATCTATCATCTATCTATCTATCTATCTATCTATCTATCTATCTATCTATAATCTATCATCTATATTCATCTACCTATTATCTATTTATCTATCATCTATTCATCCATTTTCCTATTTGCTAGGAGCTAGGTAGGCCGGGTGGATATGAAAATCAACACTTTAAGCCAAGTCCTACTTTTGTGCATGTCCTGTGAGTTATGTAATAAAAAACTAGGCTAGGTTAAAGAAGCTTGTTTAGATAAGATGGTTTTTAGAAGGAATCCTATAAGAAAAAGAAAGTGAAGAAGCAGCCTTCAACTCTATGCTCTGTAGAGAAGACATGTCTGTAACTAGCATTTTTAGCTTCATAAAATCATGATTTCCTTCATGAAATGGTATGAAACAGCCCACCACTGTCTTGAATATGTTTGGGGGTGGTGGTGAGTAGGGTGGAGAGAGGCATCAAATCTTTTCCAGACAAGAGACAGAAATCAAAGCTCTGTCTGGGATGTATAAACAAGGAGGATCTGAGGATCTTGAAGCTACATGTTAAAGTTTTACTACCATTGGAGAGTCATGGAGGTAGTGTTTATGAAAAGAAAGGACCCAGCCAGGGGGAAATTTGTCTGTGTTTGGGATATGAGCCTCTGTTATTTGTACCAGAATCAGTTACAGCTGGATAGATGATTTTCACATTTCAGTAGAGCTTTTTTGGCCTAGGTCAAAGACATGATGCTACTAAAGAGCGGAGGACTGATGAGATCATCAATAGCCAGTAAGAATTTAAAGGAAGATTGGGTGCTATAGCTTAACTTATCACTGGGGCCTGGCAAGTACATTTTATCCCCATAAAAGACTAGTATTGAAGCCATCTACTATGTATCTTGGAAAGAACTAATTCAGAACAGAATTCTGAACCTGGCTAAGATAAACTATTATAGTGTAAGCAGGAGTGTACCCCTTTGTCCTATAATGTCTTTGGGATTATTAGACTTGAATAAAAAAGAAATAGTAAGGTTAGCTAAAAAATACATCTATTTATTTGCGTGTGTGTGGGTCTTGTGGAATTGATTCTTTCTTTTCACCATGTAGGGTCCAGGGACTGAACTCAAGATGTCAGGTTTGGTGGCAAGTTCCTTTCCCACTGAGCTATATTTTTGTTCTCAGAAGGCAGGGTTGACTTTTAAAATGATTATTAAGGGAGGTAAACTATTCAAGACTAACTGTGGCAATTTGCAGATCTACTCCAAACATTTTGTGCTCTTAATGACAAAGGTCAGGCTTCTTCAGAGGGAAAGGATGGTGGGCAGAATCTCAGGGATGACTTCCCTTTGGCTTACATTTTCAGACATAGCTTCTGAATCTGTTGGTGCTTTTATACTTCCATTCATGAAGTCTGAACAACATGATGACACAAAGGTTATTAATCCATGCCATTTCTAATATCTTAGCGAGACATTTTAAATTTAAGATATGTTCATGGTTGCTCAGGGCCAAATTCAAGTTTGCTATGGTGATCCTTGGGCACCTGGTAATAATATTTTCCATGAATATGTCTGTATCTAACTGCTAGACTTTTTGTCTAAAATACCTACACTTCTAACCTGGCCTAATATTTGGTCTTGAGTCTAGTTGTGGCATTACCCTGTGATTACGTCAGTGACCATTTCTCTTCCATCATTTTGTTTTCCTGTGTATAATTAGAGTTTCCTGTTGAGAACCTTCAGTCTATCTTTCTTGGCTTAAATTACCCATAATCATCCTCTCTAAGATGTGTGTAATGACCAGTGTTTCAGAGAAATTGTCTTAAGGATGCTAATATGAACTGTGATGGGGCCCCCACTCCCAATGTGTCCAATCTGTACCAATGCCCTAAACTTTCCTTGTTTCTTCATGTAGCCTCTATTTCTTTTCCTGCTACTAGACTTTGAATTTCTTGAGAACAGAAGCAATAGGTACAAATGCCAGTTACTAATGGCACTATGAAATAGTCAGCACACTATACTGCTCATGCTAGCTCAGCATACTCACATGCTGTCTAAGTTCACTGTCTTCCCATTGCACCACTCACACTGAGGTTGACAGAGTTACTCAGCATTTTCAAGGTCAAGAGTAAAGAAATCAAAAGGCAGGACATGAACCTAGAACAATTTGTCATCAATATCTTTGCCTTTTCTTTCTTCATCTTTGAAATAACTGTTCCCTGACTCCAGAAGAGAGAAAATAGACCAGTTGTGGTCTTGCCTTGAAGGAATGGAAGACAGGTTAACAAGATTTCACAACCACCAACACTCCCATTATTATTGATTCTTCTTCCAAGCTATGACCACCTATCTCAGGAAATTCACTGTTGATATGTAATACTGGATAACTATATCTCAGGGTAGAATAATTTCTACCCTGTTGGGTAGAATAAAACATAATCACTTCTAAGTCTATGACCTTGAGATAGTCTCTAGTTAGTAATAATAGCTTTGACATCTGGATAATATTTCCCATTAGACAAAACACTTTCATGGAACATCTTATGTGGTCCCAAGTAGCATCCTTTGGGATGAGGCTACTGTTTCCCAGAGCAGTAGAACTGGACCAAAGATGCTCAGAGTGAATGGAAGAGATGCTTGGGATCAAATGATGAATTCTCAGATCCTTCCCACAGGCATGTTGTCTGTTGCAAGGGAAAAAACATTGGTCTGCAGGACAATTTTGTGCATGGTGGGAGTTCTTTCTTTTAATGAGTGTGTAGGTCTCAACCTAAAGCTAACTATGACAGTAATAGTGTCTTACATAGGTCAATAGTCCTGAAGAATGAGCTTTCTTCTGGGAAAACTCATGCTTCAGAATCTTTCTTAATCATATATTTGCATAAGCTTCCTCTTTGTTTGTCTGTTCTATTTCTATAGACAATTTATCTATATCTAGAGATCCCAGAATGCTGATTCTTACCTCAAATGTTTCATGTCTGGATTATTCTTCCTGACACATGGATACAGGCCATGAGACTCTGACTTACGTAGTCCAGAGCAGCCAGCCCAGCTCAGTCAGGAGTACATTGACTCCAGGACTGTGGAAAGTTTGGCTTTGTGCTAAGTGTAAGCAGATGGTCCCAGCTGCTGGATCATGGGTCCATATGAAACTAATCATTCACTCTACACAAACATGCATCATCAGACCACAGTCTGAAGGTACAAGCAACTTATCCTGCTTCTCATAACGTGGTAGTAGAAGTATAGAAATGTGGAGTACTAGGCAGAGTAGTCCATCACAGGGAAAACTGGTTTGGGAGGGTAAGAACGTAATGTTGGGCCAAAGTGTTGAGCGAATTATGATATTCAGACTGGTTTGTTAATATTACTAGGGCACTTTACCCTGAACACAGCGGGTATAAAGTCTAGGAGCTAAGGTGACTTCCTCTTGCCTCTATTTTTTTTTTTCACATTTTTTATTAGATATTTTCTTCATTTACATTTCATGTGCTATCCCATAAGTCCCCTTCAATCTAATGGCGCAGTCAGGAATTCATCAAAGGTCAAAATGCCTAGTCTAGTACTTGCTCTGCCATGCAAGGCTTCCTAAGGTGTCTGGTATTTCCTGTATTTTGAGTCATAGAGATTGGAGGTGACTTTTTTTTTAATCTAGAACCTCTCTAGAAAACTATTATAATTAATATTATTTGGTATTAATATTGGGAAGATCTTCATTCATTCTTAATATTGAATAAAGTAATTCTGTTCAACTTCTATATTAAAGGAGTGGAAAATTGATACTGAGAAATGGTTAGGTGCCTAAGGACATAGGACAGAGTTGGCACAGTCTGAATATACATCAAGGCAGATTTGGTTTAAGGGAACTAGGAAATAACATCGAAGTATCTGATCTATCAGCAATAGAATAGCTGCTGACCAGCATTGATCCAATAAAAAAACTAGTGAGTCTACCACAATGGTGTACATGACTTAGAAGGAAAATGGAAAATTATTCAACTCCTTTGGGAAAAAATGTAATGGTCTAGTCTCAAATTTGGCACAAAACACCCCAAGACCAAGTGTTCTCAGCACAAAGGACATAATTTTTTTTTACCCCAGATGGACAATGAGCAGAGAATAAGAGATGATAACAGATGTAAAGAATGAGGGAGAAGGGAAAAGGAACAAGGCAGGGGTATTTGTACTGGAGATACAAAGAATTGCATCTGGATAGACATGAACCCCCATGTTAGGATGAATTGATTGATTTTGATCGGGCATGTTAAATAAGGCAGTCAAAGGGGAGCTTTTGATTGCTGGACTTCAATATTTTGCTAGATCTTGGTAGTCAGCCCCAGGAGGAGTAAGTGGTCAAGTAAGGGAATAGGCCTTAGTGGATAGCTTTAGTGATGTAATCTAATCATTTAGGAAGGCAGAGGGCATGGGGGGAAGTGCAAGGCCTACTTGAGCCATGTCTGTCGTGCTCCGGGAATACAACAGTCCTCATATTTTACTTCCACATTGAAGCAATTGCTAAATGAGTGATAGACAAATAGAATAAAGTTAGAGGGCTACATGTGTGTCTGGAGGACTGGTGCATTACCAGAGGATGGGCTTCAGCACAGACATTGACACTATGAATGGAGAAAGAAGACAGAACAAACTATGGGAAGGAAGAATACTTGGGGGAAATCACAGACTATAAGTATTGCTAATTTCTCAAAATATCAACAAGGAAGCTTAAATTGTGAGACGAAATACACATTCTGAAGGACTTGGAGTGTTTTGTTAATGGGTTTGGAACTGTTCTCTGGGGGTAATTGTGAAAACTTTTTAAATCAAAAGTGTGACATGACCAACACAGAACTTGGGATTAGGTTCACAGTTCATGATGAAAAATTCCAAGTCCTACTAGCTTGAACATAGTTAACTGAGTTTTCAAAGAAAAGTGTGCATTTGCATAGCCATCAGTGATATGAATGAGAAATTCTTGATTTTTCCAGTCATCCCCGGCTGTAACATTTAGACTCAAATTCCAAAGACAGTCACAGCAACAACATGGAAGCCACAATAAGATACTTAAAGATAGATGCCAATATTCTTTCAAAGAGGTTACCAGAGACATATGCAAAGTAATGCTGACTCTGTCCCCTTTCTTGGGACTTAGTCGCAAGTCCAGCAGCTCTAAAGGCACTTGCAGAAAGTCATCTTCACTCTGGGCAATCAGGGGCCCACCAAAACATATGACTTTGTGATTTTCTAGAGGGATCAGAGAAAAGATATTAAAGAACAGTAATCATATAATTTAAAGAGCTGGCTTCACTATCTGTGCTGGCTATTCTCAGTTGTCAACTTGACTATATCTGGAATGAACTACAGTCCAGAAATGGAGGAGACACCAGTGACTCAGATCTTGAGGCTGGAAGACACATGCCTTTAGATTTTGAGATACACCTTTAATCTGGGTCATACCTTCTGCTGGAGGCCTTCATAAGGACAATGGAAAAAAGAATGGTTCTTTCTTTACCTACTTGCACTTATGTACCAACACATCTGTTGGAGTCTACTTCTTCAGGATTCCAGCTCATACAGAAGGCCAGCTGAAACACCTAGTCTGAGGGATTGGGTGACAACTTGATTCTTGGGCTTCCCTTTCACAGATGGCCATTATTGGCTTAGTTAGACTACAGCCTATAAATCATTCGAATAAATTCCCTTTGATATATGCGTATATGTATATATGGAGAGAGGGATATATATATATATATATATATATATATATATATATATATATATATATATATATATATATAGAGAGAGAGAGAGAGAGAGAGAGAGAGAGAGAGATTTAATCCATAAGTTCTATAACTCTAGAGAACTCTGACTACTACACTATCCATGAACAATCAGGCAAAGAAGTAGGGACAGCACTGAAGATGGGAACCCAGGGCTGATAGTAGTCTGACGCTAGGGAGGTGCCTTCCTTTTCAAATCACCTATACTTTGTCCAATTAAGGAAAACGATTCCTGCTTTTTTTTTTCTTCACTATTGAGTCAGAGGAAGTTAGGTGTCTATTTTAGTGAATGAGTCATATTTATTTGGCAAACTTGTCTGGATATGCTGATGGTATGCACCTGGTTTGGACTATACCCTTCATTGACAAAACTTTGCTTGTTCATTGTACTTTTGACCTCCAATAGTTAGAATAGATTATTTACTCAGATTTTTTCTCAAGCCATTGTAACTAAGAGGAAGTGTCTATGTATCTCATTCTGCTCACCAGAGTTAAGGCACTTTATCAGTTCAAAATTTATGCCAATGTGAGTTTTAGAGCCAAAACAAATTAAATTCAAATCTCTCCTCTCAAACTATCTCCGATTGTCAAATTTCAGAGTTAGTGTTCTTCATAATGCTATATGGCCACCTCTGTGATACTTTGCTCTCTGTCAATGCTCTCTGATGTTTACCTATCCCCCAAGCTCTTCACTTTTAAGTAAAGAGGAACAGTGGTTACCAAAGTCTTTTGTAAGTGGTAGAAGACTAAACTTAAGTGTAGTCTTGGTTTCTGACTATACTCACCTTGCCATGTCTTTCTCTGTATATTTCTGGTAAAAATCTGTTCAGGGAATGGCATATAATCTCACACATATCCATTACTGGCTCATAGTACATCTATGTTTGTTTTCTATTTTCTCCTCTATTGTGCCTATGCCCTGTCTTTAAAATTATGCACCGTCTATTCTACTCAGTCTTTCTTGGGTCTGTATTGTGAATGCATCCCTGGCTAGAGCATTTCTAAGGATTTGAAACACTGGATGTTACCTATTATTTCCAAGGCTGTGATATAACATACACATACATTGAAGAGCAGAGATGATAAAATCAAAGTTGTCTGGATATAGCTCTTTCCTTTACAAGTATTAGATCTGAATCTTGGGTACATCATTTGGCTCTTCAGCTTTTTCATATCTAAACAATGGGAAATAGTAAAAAACACTGATCAGATATGTTCTTGTCAGGATTATTTCTGTTAATGTTTATATTTTTGATACAGTGGTTGTTATACGGTATCTTAAATATCAATCATAAGGCTTGGAATTGCTTGGGAAGTTGGGAGAGAGACACCATAAGCAGCTATTTTATGAAAAAGACTCACTTTGTCAAAAAGAGAGGAAGAGCTTCAGATAGGACAGAATTAGCTTCCCACTGCTGCTGGAATAGACTACAGCACAATTAGTGGATTTAAACAACACAGATAAATTAATTTAAATTAATTTATGGCTCTGAAGCTGAGAAATCTAAAATGGGTAGTAGAGATGAATTTCTGCATCAGTAAGGAAACCTTACTTTTTCCAACTTGTAATGGCTGCCTACATTCCATGGCTCATGGCCATACATCATTTTGATTTCTTTTTCATAGCTCCTTCCCCTCTGACTCTGTTTTTACAGCTTCTCTCTTCAAAGTACATCTGAGTCTACACTTGGCATACCTAGCTTATCCAGAGCATATCTCAAAATGCTGAATTTTATCATAGGTAAGATAGTATATATTGATGTTCATAGAAGTCTTCTCTCTCTGTGTCTCTCTCTGTCTCTGTCTCTGTCTCTGTCTCTGTCTCTCTCTCTCTCTCTCTCACTTTGTGTGATTTTGATTGGGGTAACTGTGTGTATGGGGGGGGGCAGCTATGTGTGTTAGGGTTTGGTGGAGACATTTCTGTGTGTGTGTGTGTGTGTGTGTGTGTGTGTGTTGCTATTTAGCTTACCATAGGTGTAGCAGAGTTATTTGACTTTCATGGACTGATACTAAGATTAAACTTTGGAAGACCTGTTGCCATGGTGATAGACATGTAATCTGAATGTAAGAGTAGAAGGGATTGGGATGCAGAAGTTTGGTATGTAATGAAGTAAAACCATTGGGACAACAGTAACAACAGAAATAGCTGATTTTGAATTTCGGTTAGAGAGACGAAGAATATGTCTGAGTCAACAGGACTTGGAAAACACTGTGGAGGTTACAAACATAAAGGCTTTCTGTTGGGGTCCACTGCCCGCAGTGGACTGGGTTCCTGGAGGATTGGCCCGAAGCTGAAATGAAACTAAGGGAGAGGGGGAAGAAAGAAGATCTCCGAGGCTACATGGTTGCTTCTGCTTAGAACGACTGTTTAATGGTGGACAAGCATTTGGGGATAAAGGAAGGGAAACCGGCCCCCAGTCTTCTGTGCAGGCGTTCTGGAGTTTGGCGGGAACCCTGAAGTCTCGTGACATCTCTCAGGTTGTGCAGGTGGGCTGGTCGTAGGTGGGCCTCTGGTAAGCTGGGCGGAGCCGGGTGACCTAGGAGACTTGCAGAACCTGGCTGCAGGGGTACTGGGCTCTTAGCCTAGTTAATAACACAATGGATGCCATTGGGTGCAGCACGGCTCTGGTCAATGCACCAACTATGTTGGTGGAAAAGGGACACCACAGCTTTCTGGAAAATTCTCCTGGGAAGCCATTCTTTTTAATGCAGAAGATGGCTTTATCTCAAACAGTGCCTTCTACATATCAATTATTCTTAACATATATTTAATATTTTCTCTTAAATAGACACAAATAAATGACTTTTCTTAAGTAATTACTTTGACAGAAATCATGTCTCTGATATGCTTAGATATTTTGAACACACAAAATTGTAAGAATTTATTAAATGGAAATATATCTGCCATATATCACTTAAAATTGTTGTCTTAAGCATAACCACTCATGTTACTACATACAGATATATACTGGTGTGATGACAAGAACAAAAATGAAAAATTCAAACCTAGACTTGTTTTAGTCATCAGCTCTTCTAGGCCTTCTTTTCATCACCAAAATAGAGAGACATGGCTTACTTTATTATAATTATTCAGCTGCATAGTCTATGGAAGTTGACAGGTACCCTGCTCTACAGTGTGAATACACACACGCACACACACACACACACACACACACACACACACACACACACACACACACATTTGTTCATTGTTACGTTTGTAATGATTTTTCCTTATATGTTTAAAATAATGTAAAATCTTTTGATGAGGTCCGTTGGTTTGTTCTGATAAAGTCATTAAAATATTCTGAGTTGTTTTAGTCTAGGCAGTCAATCATGTTAACTCAGCATTCCTCGTGATCTCTTGAATCATGTTGCTCTCTAGCATTTAGATAGTGAAATGTGGCCTAAACAAACAGTTTCCCCCAATAGATTGTCCTGGGACAAACTTGAGTTTGTAAATGATGGGTTTGTGGGGAAGAAAACCTGGCTTTCTTCCAAGATTTAAAGTGGGTGTTTGAGACGGAAAGCACCACTGTTTACTGGGTTATACTTGATTCATTTTTCTGCTCATGTCTCTAGGGAACATTGCCTTGAAATACTAGCTCAATGGTCTATTTGAGCTCACAGGAAGTCTACAGGACAAGGTCAATTGGATTTAAAGCTTGCATCCATGCACACACACACACACACACACGCAGACACACACACACACACACACACACACACACACAGAGACAGACAGACAGACAGAGAGACAGACAGAGAGAAAGAGAGACAGAGACAAAGGCAGAGGCAGTGGCAGAGGCAGGAATATGCACATGTACACTAGTTCTGTTACCTGTGTTAGCAGCATCTCTATCAATGGTACCCATCCCTATTTAATGTAGCAGAGTTGGACTCAAAGCAGCCCTTGCTGAAGATAGTACTGTTGGCATGATCTTTGCCTTGATGTATCTGGTTTCCTATTTGAAAAGGGCCCTCAAACCTCATAAAATGAAGTATTTTGAATCAAACCACAAATTCATTAGAGCTAATCTCAGCCAAACTCCCTGGTCACCCTGCATCCTTATCTCATGGAACCCTCACTGTTCCTAGCTCTTTCATTTCCATTAAGTTAGCTAGAGCCAGACTTACAAGAGTAAATCAAGTTCTCCCCCAAATTTACTTCATATTAATAACAATTACAGGTCATTTCCCTGTCTCAGACCTTTGATTTAGAATAGCTATGATTTGCTGAGCTCTATTTGCCAAATGTTTTTATGTAGCATTCCATTCATCCTACAAGAGTCTTCCAAGGTAGATGCTTTACTTACAGAGGAAAGAGAAACCACTGTTTTATTTTAGATACATTATGCAAATTTAGTCTGTAAAAATCAAGTTTTTTCATTTTTGGTGTTTATCTCTCAACCTGAGAGATTCATAAGAATTAATCTTTAAATGTAATTTGATACTTAAATAACCCCTCGTTCATCCTGGGCAGTTATTATCCTAATAGTTGATATTCTGGTGAGAGTTTTACTACTGCCAAGGGAACTTGCTATTGTTTGGGTATTATGTCAAGCACTTCACAGTCTTCAGATATTTATAATCACCTCTTGAGACAAAGGTTATAATTTCTGCTCTTTGGATCGATGAATTAAGATGCTAGAATGCTGAAACCTTGATCAACTGCTTAAGAGCATGCAGTAGTTAATTCATTGGAACTTCAGGTACTAGCAGGAAACACGATTTTGCAAAGGAGAGAATACTTTTAAAGGTTTTATTGAACTTGTTCAATCCCCTCACAATCTTGACAGGTAGATTTTGTTTCTGTTTGCACTGTGCAAGTAAGGAGCAATGGCGGAGGTTGACTGTCAGATTGTCAAATTAGTTAGATTAAGAAATAAATGCTTAGGAAAGTAGTGGTGCTCTCCTCTGGGTTGGTCTTAAAGAGAATTCCTAAACAAGATTACATGAGCTTGGAAGACCTGCTCTAAGCATGGATAGAACAACCCTACTAGTTGTAGGCCTGGGTGTTAGAGAATGGAGAGGGGCATAAGGCTGTTGGCTTAGATAGTCTCTTTCTGCTCCCTGACTGCTGGCAAGTGGCCTGTCCTGTCCCACCATTCCCATGATCTGAAACCTTTGAAACTCTGAGCACAGGTAAATAGTCTTCCATTCAACTTGCCTGCCTTTTTGCTAAGTCACAGGAGGGAAGTGCATGGCTAACAAAGGAAGAAGTAGAGACACCATGAAGGGAAGGGGTTACTTGAGGCCACAATGCTATCAGTGGAATCAAGATGAGAAGAATCATGATGACCCTGTGTTCTGATTTAGAATCCTGACCATAGCTTCATAATGCTCCATACCTTTGCTCTGGGCATACATTTACTTGTGAGAACTTAAAATCATCTTATGCAGCCAAGTTCTTTTATTTTCCTGTGACATCATTGGCTGGAGCAGACAGGAACTGATGCATTCAGTGTTCGAGGAGATTATTGTCATGGAGATGGGTGGGCACTGACGCCTGGGAATTTGGACTGAATGCAAATGGCATCAAGAGGTGACCTGCAAGAAACATGCAGTTCTGTCAGAAAGCAAGAGCTGTGTTCGGCAAGAAGCGTTGTCACAGATATTGGCAGAATCATTTATGATCAGGCTTATCTGAAGCATGAACAAATCACTCTGGAATCTTCTGGGATCTTGGAAGAGGGAAACAGTAAGTCTTGGGGAGCAACAGGGACGTGGAGGAGGCTCCCCTAGATGATGGAATACTGAGCAGAACAGAGGGGAAGTTGGTGTCAGCCAGTTTTCTTTTGAGGAATGAAGGACTGGGAGTGCGAACATAATGGAAGCAATTTTTCTTTAATTTCAGACATGATAATAAAGAAATCAGCATCTGGAGGACCCCCAGGAGGCAAGCTGAGACTAGCTCTGTATTACCCCTTATTGGGATCACTGGCTCTCTGCTGCAAAGCCCCTGAATCTATAATAACAGGCACTAAGTGGATAGCCAAAAGTAGACTTGCTCCTACTGTAAGGGTCTTTAAAACCATTTGTTTTCAATGAATCAACTATCAGAGATGAATTCTCATTAAGTTTGTTCTAATGTAGATTGCTGGTTCAAATTGACATCTTGCTCATTTTTTTGTTTTGTTTTTGTTTTGAGAATTTCTCTTAACTTACAATTCAGGTAAAAAATAATATAGTTGGTCTTTATCATTGACTCTTGGGTATTTCTGAGAGAAACAATGTGTATGTATGATGAGGAAGCATTCTTCTCAGGATTATGGAAGCGTATTTTCAATGAAGGGAAGGGGAATGTGAAGGGGACACATATTTATTGACACTTATGTTGCTATCTCTCATTAGTCATCGTATCGGACCTACACACTTGCTATTAGCAGTTCTCATTGTACAGATGAAGAAAACAATTCAGAACTGTACATTTTATTGTTCAAGGTCATCTGATTAGTATTCAGTAGCCAGAATTTGAAAATCAATCTGACTTCAAAACATACATTTTCACCAAATCATTCTGTAGAGCCTATCAGAACAAAGTGGAGGTTAGGGCACTCAGTCCCTCATCTATAAGGAAAAGCAAACCTAAATCATTAAGCTGAACTCATCTTTGAAATCCCCTTGGGTTTTGACATTCACTGTAGAAAGTAAATAGAACACACCATGCTTGATGTTTGGTGACTTTTAGTTCCCCCATCCAAGTTAGAAGAGATGAAAAAAGACTTAGTTTTGCTAAGAAAATATAACTTAATATTCCACACATTTCTCTTGTGTGTGTGTGTGTGTGTGTGTGTGTGTGTGTGTACGTGAAATTTTCTACTTATCCTGTAGCCAGCGCAACATCGCAGAATGTGTCTTTCATCAAAGGTGTTGTATTTAACCCTGACTTTCCTCTGGGCTGTCCTTGTATTTAGACTTGTCCAACACCATGTGACAGAAATGAGAAGTGAGCCAGTTCCATGCCTGCGTGTGCAATCTGTAATAGATTCTTTGCCCTAACCCCATCCCTGCACATGTGAATGTGTGTATGTATATAGTGTGTATATGTAGAGTGACCAGAGGGCAATCTTTTTTTCTATGACTATCATGGGTCAGGTGATGCTGACCTTGTTTATGGAGACCAGATCTCTTAGTTGTCTGGGGCTTACCAAGTAGCCTAGGCTGGCTCAGCTGGTAAGACCCACAGCTCCATGTATTTCTGCCTCCCAAGTGCTGGGATTAAACATATGCACCATCATGCCCACCTTTTTTTTTTTTTAAAGCTTCTTATGATAGAAATCAGGTACTTATATTCATAAAGGAAGCACTTCACTAACTGAGCGGTCTTTCAACTCTGCACTTCTGTGTCTTACCCTTTCCTGTATCCATGTCATGCTATGGGAACACAATCCAGACAAAAATACTGGTGGGGTGCAAAACACCTTGACAGTAACACAAAGAATATGAGCTGCCAGTGGAACAAGTCTAACTCCTTTCTTGTGAGGGCCCTTAGCAGAAAGCAGAAGTGCTGACCATCTAAGCCCTCCTGAAATCATGGACTCACAGATCTGGGAGGGTCTGACAATGATTGTGACTCTGAGTCATTAACATATGGAGCATATTTTCCCAGCAAAGAACTGATATTTCCTCAGTGAGATGGAATTGAGTATTCACATGTCACTATATAAGAACACAGACATAAGAAGTTAAAGTCCCTGTTCTGAAGGGATGTCCTACTCCAAACAGAAAATCAGGCATGTTGCAATTAATCATGATGTGGAAAATTACAAAATTAATCAAAGTAACTAGTAAAGTCCTTTTAGTAAAAGCCATGCATGTCCTTTGTTAAGAAACCATTATTACAGGGAGCACAGTGGGTTGGTGCCAACAATTTTTGTGATAGTGTCATCCAAACCTCAGACCGCACCAATTTCGTTCCAGCGGAGCCTTGAGGATTACCCAACACTATTTATATCTATTATATGGTGCCGGTTAAGTAACTTTAAGTAGGAGCCAGAAACTTGAAGCCAGCACTTTGGGGGAGGACTTCTTTAAACAGATACTGCTGAATTGGGTGTCGGTAGATATCTGTGGGTGCTCAGCTGAAATTTTCAGTAGATTTTCATTCAGTTAGATTTTTCCATTCTAAATGGTTGAAAAAATATGAAGAGAAATCGGGGACCTTTCAAATGTCTCTGCTTTCATAGAGAAAAACTGAGGGAACTGGCAAGTAGATAGATACAGAGAAGCTACATAGGGGTTTGAATCCCAGGAGAGATATTTGCTTGCTGTTTGGTTTCCAGTGGTGCTGGAATTTCCTTACACCTAATATCACTTATGGTGAATTGGTGTGCAGGTGTCTACCTTACAAGGCTATGATGACTCCTAAATGGGCCTAATACCCCCTTAGTGCTCACTCTTCCCAACCTCCTTCGTTTGTAATTCTCCTTACTTTTCATTGTCATTTCCTATTTGTTCCAAAGATACTAACTAGAGTCACATCATATCAATTCTCACAAAATTAGGTCTCCACTGATGGGTGAAATGGATGGGTTTGGGGATTTCCAGATGAAAGGGGCTTTGAGTGACTACTTGAGTAATAAGATCTATTCATGTTACTGGGGAGGCAGAAAAAAGGCTGAGTCGGGCCCTTTTTTAGAGCAAACTCTGCATTGATTGCAAATGCACATGTCTGTAACCTGCTTGTCACATCGGTGCACAGACAGGATGGTGGCTTTATGACATCCTTGGCATCTCGCAGTAATGAATCTCAATGTGGGAGCATGAACATGACCAGGAGGACATAGGAAGACAGGAGTGTCTGAGAGTTGTTTAATCCAAACATAACACATTCAATGTCACCCACCCCTACTCTACATATATGTTGGTTTACATGTAGGGAGGTGTTTGTCATAATATCACGAATAGCAGTACCAACTACATTTCTAACTTGTTTGAGATAGAGTCCTTTTGTTTTATGCACAGTATGAATCAGCTAGGCTGACCCATGGGCATCTGGGGATCCTGTTTCTTCTGCCTCCCATCTCATTGATGAAGCACTGGGGCTATAGACACCTCCAACTGTCTTGGCTTTATGTGTGTACCTTGTATTTAAACTCAGGTCCTTTTGTTTTCATGGTATGTGCTGTACTCTACACACTGAACTATCCCTCCAGCACCCACATTCAATGCTCACATGAAAACCAGCTAGGAGGTGGGGAATTCTTTCATCTTTCCTTTCTTTCCCAGTGGGATCAATCACAAAACTGCTACTTCAATGTTCCTTTGGTAGAGAATGCACAATTGAAAGCACACGTAAGAACTAAATACACAGTGTAATGACACTAGGATCTATGGAATATATACCAGGTATGCTTCTAATACGATTAACTGCCACTTGAATGGGGAGTTTCCTCACCTTAAGCTGGGAGAATTCACACTTAGCTCAGGAGGGACTTTTACAGATGCTACAAGATCAGTATAAAAAATTGGAGTATTTTCTAGCCTCAGAACCTTTTCACTTTCTGTTTCTTCTTCCAGACCTCTTCCTTCCTTAGGCATTGCTGCATCCCTTGAATTTTTATGGTCTCTACAAGAGTGTCAACTTCAAAATGGGACCATTCTTGATTATCTTAGCACAAATCACTCCTGTATTGTTTTCTACTTCTTTCTCGATTTTTCCATTAGACCACCCTCAAGACTTTGTGTCATATCTTGTATGTTGATTTGTTAGTTGCTCATCTCCTGCTATTTCTTGAGAGATTCATGAGGTATGAGCTTTTTGTTTGTTTGTTTGTTTGCTTCTGTCCCTAGTATGTATATGCCCATATTTTATATCGAAAGCATTAGGCTTAATCATTGGTAATTAAAAGAGTGACTGAGAAGGCAAACCTAGTTTGGAATCAATAATCAGAAGCAGTCCAGGAGAGGTGGCTCAGTGGGTAAGAACACTTCCTAAGAAAACTTGAGGACCTGCAAGCTTGAGAACCTGGGTTTGAGTCTTAGCACTCATACATGGTTTTGCAAAAGCTCCATCCTAGGGGTAGAGAGAGCTGGGATTATTGAAAGGGAAAAAGGCAGAGAGTCATAAAGCAGGACATCTAACATCCTTCTTCTAGCCTCTATGTGAGCACACACACTCATGCACCTGAACACTCACATGTGTCTGTATACATACATGCTTTATACATCACACAAAGGTATGTGGATACACACACACACACACACACACACACACACACACACACACACACAAAGAATCAAGTCATGAGACAAGAATTCCATAGTTGCTGGTGAGGTTAATTGTGTATATACATGTGTGAGCAGATCAATGTGCCATGACTCTCCAGCAAGCCAATGTCTGCCTCACTTCACACCCCCTGCATATTGTGTAAGGAATGTCCAGACACTTTCTTTTTCCAGCATGACGTAATGTGGAATGAGAAGACCTGCAGAACACGCTGCTCATAACCAGACAGATGACTTCACTCTCTTCCTGGGCATTCCCAAGCTCTGCTGTTACAAAAGCTCAGCCCCCAGACTCACAATGTTTGGTCCACAGGTGGTGGTTTTAGTCCTCAGTCTTTTGTTGGCAAATTACTTCAAATCATCTCCAAGCTCCCCTGTGGCTGGCGGGAGGACAGCTCTGACGGATACTGTCTGGCCTTTTTCTTCAGCCAAATGGAATGAATTCAGCCTGAGGATAAACCAAGACATAAAGGGGGATAAATATGTTTCAGCATCAGCCACAAGGAGACAAGCTGTGAGGAGCTAGCTGTAGTGATGAAGAAGTTTAAAAAACAAAGTAGGAAACACGTTTCATTGACACCAGCAGGCTCAGGTTGTTCTTGGGGTTGTTTCAGAACCTTGGAGGCTGAAGAAATAATGTTGCCAATTTCTCTCCTATGGCTCATGTTCATTTAAAAGATTCTTTTTATTTCATGCCTATGTGTATATTAACGTGATTATAACTCTGATCTACAGGTATCCAGTCTTCTGTTATTTATAACAGATTTTAAAAGGCATATAGGCAAACACGAGAGCAGGAGAATAATCTCCTTTGTATGTGAACAGGCTGGGGCTCAGAGAGAGGAGCCAAACTTACCAAGATCATATGACCAGGCAGCACCAAGGTTTGTCATGGAGCCCAGATGGCAGAAAGTTAAAGTCTGGTTTCTATCCAACCAGATCAATGCAAGACAGAACAGGTGGTAGTTCTTAGCTGAAAGGTCTGTATTCATCAACATTCCCACATCTGTTTCTCTCTGATCAGCTACCATATACCCTATTGACAGCTGGAACAGGTCTGGGAAGATAAATCTATCAAGTCACTGGGTGTTATAAGCAATTGATGGCCCACTTAGGACTATGTATCCTTCCCTTCATGTTGAATCTCTCTTCTCACTCAGATTACCCTCCCACCAAGAAGTCCTTCCGCATAAACTGGCATTTTCAGTCAACCAAGTCTTAAGTATGAAGAACATCTTTTTCATAAACACCCTCTTCATTTAATATCTGAAAACACATCCAGTTTTTATTTCTAAAGTATTTCCTGGTTCTGTCTGTCTCTCCATCTTTGCTGCTACCATCTATATTGACAGCACTGTTCTTATGCCTGGATAACAACCTTACAGCTGCTGACCTGAGCTGTTCTAACAGCCTGGATTGTGCTAATAACCACCCAGTTAAAGAATAACTGCTAGTTTTTCTTCCAGCCTTGATCCTTCCACTTATTTTTAGAATGCAAAAAGAAGTGAATACTTACTATATAGTTATTTTATGTGCCTACCCTCTATGGCTTCTTTTCAAAAAAATTTTACTTATTTTTTTAACATCCTAACAGTAGTTTAACCTCCCTCCACTCCTTCCAGTCCCTCCTTCTCTCTTCCCTATCCCCTCCTCCATTTCTCTTCAGAAAAGGGCCAGCCTCCATGGATATCGATCAGCCATGTCATATCAAGTTGCAGTAAAACTAGGCACCTTCTTTTGCATTAAGGCTTGGTAAGGCTACCCTGTAGGGGGAAAGGGTCCTAAAAACAGATAACAGAGTCAGAGATAGTTCATGTCCCCACTGTTAGAAGTCCCAAAAGATGTCCAAGCTATTCAACTCTAACATATGCACAGAGGGTCAGTCCCATGTAGGCTCTCCGAGTGGTGGTTCAGTTTCTGTGAGGCCCTTTGAGGCCAAATTAATTGATTCTGTGAGTTTTCTTGTGATGCCCTTGAACTCTCTGGCTCCTACAATCCTTTGGTCCCTTTTCCAAAGGATTCCCCAAGCTCTGGTTAGTGCTTGGCTGTGAGTCTCTGCATCTGTTCGCATCAGTTGCTGGGTGAAGCCTCTCTGGTGACAATTGGACTTGGCACCAATCTATGTGCATAGCAGAATATCATTAGCATTCATTTCATTGACTATTTTTTTCTTTGGTTTAATTTCAGCCTTCTGGGCTATCCTGCCTCTGGGTCCTGGCTCTCCAGGCAGTGTTAGCAGTGGGCTCCATCTCATGACATGAATCTCAAGCTGAATCAGTAATTGGTTGGCCACTCCCACAATTTCTGTACCACTTTTACACCAGCACATATCAAAGGGAAGACAAAATTTTAGGTCAATGGTTTTGTGGCTGGGTTGGTATCTCAGTCCCTCTACTGGGAGTGTTGCCTGTTTATAGGAGATGCCCAGTCCAGGTTCCATATCCCCCATTGCTAGGAGTCTCAGGGTCACTCTCATAGGTGCCTTGAAGATTCCATTATACTCAGTTTCTAGCTCATCCCAGAGATGGTCCCAATTCTAGTTGTCTTGTCTCTCCCAGCACCCCCTTCCTTCATTTCCTCCCACCAGATCCTTCACGTTCCCATCCCCATGCCTCCATCCAGACTCCTTCCCCCTGAGGGCTTCTTGATACACTTGTAAGATCCTTAACTTTACTATAAGGAAACATTGCCACCCTTTACATTTCATGAAACTCACTTTCACTCATTCCACACATTCTTATTTTGCTCTGGAAAATTCTGAGTGCAGAGAAACAAGAAAAGAAAAGCAGTTTGGAAGCCATGACAGTTTGAGGAGGTTTAAGATTCAATCTCTTGGTGTCCTAAGAATTCCATCGAATCATTGGCTTCTTTCCCCTAGTATTTAAATGTAAGATGGAGCTGATTTGAACTTACAGTCACTCTGGCAAAATTTTTGTGGGTCTTCAGGAACACTAGGTCACATGGGGAGAAAGTGATGTGATGCTTTCAATCAACTATATAACATGAGTACAATGTGTACAGTGAGCACAAGGGAAGGGAGAGAGAGGAGGGAGAGACAAGAGCTTGGACTGAATATGGTGCCACCTTAAAATGAATTGTTATCCTGAAATTTTTGGGAGGACATAGCAAAAGTTATCTCTCCAGTAGGCATTCTCATGCTTTCCAGCCTACTCTAGATTATTAAAAGATTTAAAGTCTCTTGATGATGATTCTGAAAGTGCTATAAATTATATATGGATTGGACACTTATGAAAACTTGGATATATTGGGAATCTCTGAAGTGCCAGGTCCTGGACCAGAAGAGATATTCAGGATGAGTGGAAAGCTGAAAGGATGCACGGGGAATGTGGTAGACCCTGTTAGCTTTCAGGAATGACTTCATTGGTAGGGCATCTTGAGTAGTCAGTGAACACACTGAAGGTGTGGTGGGAAGCACGACTGTGTCCTCCATATGTTTTATGCTGTTGAGAGAAGAGTCGTCTGCTTATACATCTTTGCCTCTGTGCCTTGCATCCAAGCAGCTTGATACAGATTGGCTTTTCAGATGCTTGGGTTCCAATGGCTTCCCTGATGGGAGTTTTATCCTCACAAGTGTCTCTTCACTTTGCTTTCTGTCTCATGCCCTATATGTGTTCATTTTCTCTCCACTTAGCAATGGTTCATTACATAGCAAAGCCAAGAAAATGCCACAACTGTAGATTTTGACTAGATGGTACCAGTTCTAGTATGGGGGGGGGTGTGACTGAATTCTCAGAAACTTTGTGGGCTAGAAGGCGGGTTGTAATTGGCAGAGAACCAGGAGAAGGCTTTGTTCTCCTAGGGGAACTGTCTGTGAAACCAGGAACTCTCAGGCCACATTCTTGGCACTGGCCTTCACAAACCATTTACTATACCACTAAATGTTGGACTGGTTTTTCACTAATTGATACTGTTGTATAGCAGATTGAGATGATGAACCTGAACTTGAAGATGCTATCATCTTGGTCTACCCAAGTGACACTCTGGTGGGACTCTCACCAGAAACAATGTGCCTATTAGTGAAGAAAGTGACTTTGGTGCATTTAGATTTTAAAACAACACTCTAGATCATTCAAGTGTGAGCAGTATGCTAATGATTTGAGAAGAAATTCATTCATTCATTCATTCATTCATTCATTCATTTAATCACTCCCTTCCTCAAAATGTATACAGAACTCATTCTGTTTCAAATATATGCTAGGACTTGGGTAAGATCACTAAGACACTGCCTTGGTCATTAGAAATAAATAGTTCATATAGGTGTTGACTAATGGTGCTGCCTCTTCACTCTAAGAAGCTCAGTCCCTTCCCCTTGCTGGTTATGGCTCCCTGGAAGAATCTGTCTTTATATCCAAAAGAATTCAAGCTTACTAAGGAAGGAGTTATTTTGAAATCAAATATACATATTAAGCAGATTTAATAATTTCTCAATTGCTTTATTATTAGAAGTATTATCATTATTATTACATTAGCATTTTGTGTATATTTGCCTACAAAGGTGATTTGCCTACATGTATGCCTGTGTACCGTGTTCATGCTTGGTGTGCCTGGAGGCAAGAAGAGGGCATCAGATCTCCTTGAATTGAGGATGCAAATTATTGAGAGCCTCCATGTAGGTGCTGGGAATTGATCCCAGGTCCTCTAATAGACCAAAAAGTGCTCTTAACTGCTAATCCATCCCTCCAGCTCTTTGTTTAGTTTCTGAGATAAGATCTAATTATGCAAACCAGACTGCCTTCAAAATCAGAGGTCAGTCTGCCCCTGTTCTGAGTGCTGGGATTAAAGGTGTGCACCCTCAAACTCTGCATGCTTTTCTGTTTAATAACAAAAATAATCTGCAACCCCCCCCTCCCAAATCCATGAAAATCTATATGAGAGTAGGGTATATAGAGAGGTCATTTGAATAAAGAGGAAATGATTAAAAAGGCAAAATGTTTCTATATCTTGTAATTGTATTATTCCTGGCTACCTGTAATATGGAATTGAAAACATACCTGTTCAGAATGTATTCTAGGTGAAAAGCAGGAAATAAAAGGAGAGAGAGGAAGGGAAAGAGGGAGAATAAAGGAAGGAAAAAGAAAGCAGGGAAGGAAGGAAGAAAGAAAGTCATGTAGGTAAAAGGAAAAAAAAAAAAAAGACCAAGCAGAGATTTGTTGTTAAGGAAATCAGCATTTGTGGCTGATTAATAATAATGATAATAATAATACAATCAACCAGTGCTTCCCCATATTGAAAATGTGAAGACACTGGGTTTGTGGCAAACTGTGGGATGTCTTGAACTGGGCCCAGCCTGATGTCAGGAGTTTTTAACAAATCAGTTTGTGAAAATTAGCAGTTCAAAGAACACTCATTGACAAAATATATTCATTACGACTTTCAATCTGTATGGTAACTTGTTCAAAAATGTAAATACTTTATTATCTACATTGCTAAACAACTTGTCTCTTTACATTCTAGAGAGGGGAGAGACGTGCTTGTGTTGGGCTCTGCACTCTTGGGCAGCTGAAGCAGAGTGAGAAGCTGGCTGATCTGGAGAGGCTCTTACATCCTGGGCTTGGACTTCTGGCTTGCTGAATGGAAGTGATGCGCCTTCCCCTCTCCCTCTCCCTCTCTGGATCTACACTGTTACCTGTGTCAGAAGGCTCTGGAAAATCTACACCTGCACACCTGTTCCGTTTTGTATTTCTCTTGATTTTATGAGTGGACAGCTGTGAGCTACAAGGACCCCCACAGTTCAGAACCCCTTCCCGAAACACAACACTTTCACTCTTCTTTACCACATTCCAGGCTCTGCATGAGACGTGTGAAGGCTGTCTTCCCAGCTTGTCACATACAATTAGGATTTCTAAGACCTTCAGAGAAAGAAAAGGGTTGTCATTTTCTGATGTCACTGAGTCATCTTGGTATAACTTTCTTGCTCCTATTGAGGTGGAATGCATGTTTGTGTGTATGTGTGTATGTAAATGGAACATACATGTATATATGTACACACATATGTAACATGAGCATGTGTGTGTGTGTGTGTGTGCATGTGTGTTGTATGTGGAACGTAGTAACACTTAAGGAAATGGATATAAAGTGTTTTTAGACTTGTCTTAGTCCAGTTATCTGCCTCCCTGAGGGCTATATCATTCCCTGTGCCCAATGTGTCCTGAGACATTTCCTATTATGTGTTCTGTGTTCGCTGTCACTTGTATAGTTATTTGTTTTGCCCTTGCAACACAGTTCATCTCTGTCCATGGGTTGTGGCAAATGGGTATAGTCTTATTATAACTTGGTTGGACACATTTGTATGAAGGCAGGCAGAATTAAAAAAAAATAACAACTATTTCATTTATTTAACTATTATAAAATCTTCAGAAGAGAACTAGGTATTCTGGATTTATGTTTTACACATAGCAGTTGTTTTTCTTTAAAACAGAAAAATAATGTTTATAATGTGAACATTGTTTTCTCTTGTGCTATGGAAGCTAGTTCAATATGCGTGTATTTAAATAAGAGGAAAGAGGCTGGAAGCCAAATAATGTTCTGGTCTCTACCTAAAACATCCTTTTTTTTCTCCCTCTTTGCAAAGTCTTAAAGTCTTAAAAGCTGTGGTTATTAGCTTCTACACTTCTTTCCTAAATGCAAAGTGAGATACTGGTTTATGGACCAGAATGAAAAAAGCCAAGAAGAGCTGAGACTCTCACGGGACAGCTTGCCAGTAAAGTCTTCCAAGTCCAAGAAGCTTTACAGAAGTTGGAGGTACCCTGGAAAGGGACCAGCAGCCTTTTCAGCTCTTTACCCATCACTAATTCTGGCTCCAGCTGGACTCCGGCTTGCTGATGAAAGGGAATGAAAGCCGTAGGCCTCCAAGGGCATTTTGGATGGAATCTATTCAGTCTGCATTTACTTGCCCTGATTATGAAATCTCCATGACAACAGGCACATGTCTCAGTGTGTTACATGGAGAAGGACTCTATTTTGTCAGGAGAATCTGATCATGTGCCACTTCCTTCCTGGGTGTTAGAATGGGTTCCACCTGGAGTTGGTTTCTCCTCATCCAATATGATGGTAATACAGAAAGATATCTGAGGCCAGCATCCAAATTCCTGAAACCACCACAGATCCCACTGGAGACATGTGGGAATGGAGTTTGATTCAGTGGCAGTTGGCAAGCATGGGGCTGATCAGAAACTGAGGCTGAAGCACCCTTTCTGCTTCAGTTGGCTCTCTGATTTGGCTGGTTTCTCAAGGTTATGAGCTGAAAGGGTGGGCAAGACTCTGGCCATCATTATCCTGTCTCTGAGAAGTATGATTTTTGAAGCCGCTAATACCAAACAGAGTCGCACACAACATCCTGAAATTATTGTCCCCCAAACTGTCTGTCTTTAGTCATTTTACAAATCTGAGAGATGTCTACAACAACAACAAAGCAGAACAAAACAAAACAAAAAAGCAGAGTACTGGTCAGAAGAAAAGCTGGTTCTCATCAGCTATAGTACCCATACTAGAATTATCTACCATATGAGATATTTTTAAGGAAAATAATTGATTCTCATTTTCAGCATGCTTAGTTATTAGTCCCCCAAAGGAGAAAACTACTATGTTTCTGGAAAATTAAAACCTGATTTCCATTTGCACATGCTCCTCTTGGAGGTAGGGGACTATGTCAAAGACTGTGTAATGAGTGAGTACCTGTCTGCCACAGTAGATTCTCATTTTCATTTCTCTGTTGAGTTCATTAATCAGTCATCCTTAAGACAGTTTACCAATGGATGAAGAGTCATTTCACGGATTATGGAGTTTATATTTAGGCATAAAAGCTCAAGAATTGAGAAATTTATCAAAGAGCTAAAAGAAAATCTGCTTTATGATTCATACATACAATTCTTTGATAGACCCAAAGAACTTATTACCTAACTGTAGGGAAACTTGCTCGGTTGTTCATTGTTGCTCTTAGTCACAATAACTAGGAAATGAGGAAAGCCTAATTATCCTACAGATGATGAATGTGATCCATATACATTAAGGATTACTATTCAGGGGCAAAGCAAAATAAAATAATGAAATTTCCAGGTAAATGAATGGAAATGGAAAATGTTTTTCTAAATGAGATAATGCAGACCAAGAAAGAAAAATGCACATGCCCTTCCTTAGATGTAGAACGTGATTCTGGATCTTTAGGTTTGAGGATGTAACTTGAAGTAACCACAGAAAACAGGAAAATAGAAAGGGATCATAGTAGAGTTGTGAGCAGGAGCAATAGAGAGGAAGATACAGGGGACAAATGGGGTTGGGGGGCAGGTGACTTCAGAAGGTGAGAAGGATAATAGAGTTAGTGGAGGCAAGGAGACTTAAAATATAGCTAAGATGTTTGAGAAACTAAAGGGAAACATTTTACAAGGTTAATACACACACACACACACACACACACACACACACACACACACTTCTTCTGTGAGGTGATAATGCTTCCCTCTTATTAGACATAGACTTTCTATAAGAAATCTCCTATCTAGTCGTTAATCAGGGGTTTTTAAGAGATGCCCCTAAACAATATGGGTTATTATATGGGCTAATTTCATTGCTGTTGGTTGCCTCACAGAACTTGAAAGCAAGATCCTAAAACTGAAGACATGACACAATCCGGCCACAAGATTTAGAGAAATCAAGCTGGATCTAACCTAGATGCCTCTTCCCCAAGGACTTGCTCTCATTCTATTCAAAGGTGCTTTGTAAACTACAAAGGCAAAAATGTAATCAATAGTTATACCCAGATGTATAACAAGCTATAACAATGACCAGCCTGATAAGGCATCCCTAATATTGGTACTTTAATTTGAAGACCTCTAATTGTCATTAACAGGAGGGAATTCACTCAGTAGAAGGATATTCAACCAATAGGAGCAAACTCATGCCTGGTATATGCATGTACATGCATAGACAACCATCAATGACTGAAGAGGTCATAGACTATAGAGGAGAACTTAACTAAATCAATAGAGTTTGTGTCTGTATTCTTGTACTTAGCATTGTAACCACAGATACTGTAGTTCTCACCATAAACTTAAAAGCAGGTTTTTTTTTTTTTTTTTTTTTTTAATGGAGACTATTAGAGATATCTATCTAAATGCAGAGAATAAGTGGCTATGGAAATTCCAAACCTAGTTAGGACATCTGAAGTATAACTCCTACATCTGAGGATCTGGGTATGACTTAGAAAATTGTGGTAGAAAGAGACCAAGACAATATCTTCTAGATATGACTGGGATGCTTTACTCATGAAATCCCAATAATATCATTGCCTAAACAAGACCTGCATATGGATAACACCAGTGGCTAAGCTTTCCACACATTAAATTCAACATTATGTGGTACACCCGTAGGGCCTTCACCAGTGTCTCAAGATACTGACAAGTATCTCCTGGCAGCAAAATTGGCCAAAGCTGAGAACTACTAAACTAGCAGGCAGCAGGGTTATGCATGTCAAGGGCCTGTTTGTATATTTCACAGTAGATGAATTTCACATGAGACCATCTTCTTTTTTCACACATGGGAAATTATATGCATATTTAAGCTTGATTGTTTTGTATGCGTATGTGTTTGAGGTATTGGAATGCACTGCTGCATTAGAAATTCTCAGCTTTGCTTTGTTTTGGAAACATGCATAATCACAGTCCTCGGTGGAAGGGCTGTATCAGTTTATTGATTTGTGATACTGGATTCTTTGCTTGCTCCCACTTCTCCCTCCCCCTCGCTTTTCTTCCCTCATTATCCCCTTCATCCATCCTTCTCCCTCCTACCTATCTTTCTTTGTTTACTTTCCTATATTTCCCTCCACCCGCCATATTTCAAGCATTTCTTTTCAATGACTATCACAGCATTGGTTTTGTGTTATGCACAACGAAGTTGGCACTGGACCATGAGAGACTCTTACGGCAATTCATCCCCAAACTGACTAAATCACTAACGACAATCATTGTTCTTCTTAGAGAATGCTTCTTTTCTGTTGAAAACAATCCTAAAAAGAGAGAAGGAAGATGTACAAGGAAGACAGGTGGAGGAGAGAGCCAGCATGAAGAAAACAAAAGGGGGTTTACCAGTCACTCCTCCTCAGGTGAAACTTCAGTTGAACTTTAGTTCAGATAGAGCCTTGAATAGCACATCAGAGAATTTCAGATGTCAAATGTCACATCCTGACACACCAGGAGGGAGGGGAAAGAATGAAACCACCCAATTTGAAGAATGAAAACTGCCAAGGTGTTTGAAGACTTTGATGCCACTACTCTGATTTGACTTGAAGCTAAAACTCAGTTTTCAGTATCCCTCTTGCCCAAGAACCCTTCAATGTCTCCTTCTGTCAAATATCCAAGATATATTTTATGCTCTGAAAAATAAATCCTTTCCTTTCAACAGACTTCTTCCTTCATAAATAGCTATGCTAGTGGAAACTAGACTCACACCAGAGGCAATAAATCAACAGCCTTGACCTCCTTTGCTTCTGTGTATTACAGATGTTCAGTATCTGACAGCCTGCTCTATCATATGCCCACATGACCAGGGCCAGGGCTTTGGGGATTAATCACCTGAGAGAAACTAGGCCTAAAGATTCTTGTTTCTGATGAGCAGGTGATATTTCTAAATAGCATCTCTTGTCCAGTCTTCAAGATCTGTTGTTCCAAGGTGACAATTTTAACCTCTATTTCTCCTGACTCATCCCCTAGTGTTCTACTCAAAGTCTCCTGTAAACTTTACCTGCCTTAGGCATCCCATCATTCTCGTACATACCATTCCTTGGGACAAGCTTACGATACCTTGAGAACAAGACGGCATCTGAGGTTGCTTGTGCTGCCTCTGAGTTTGCAACCGTGCTGCTTTCTGTGGCTCAAAGTAAGTCACAAGGACCACTCATACTTGAGAAAAGGGAAAGTATCTGAGAGAGCTGCAAGATCAGATCACAAAGAAACCTGAGTAAATGGTGCACATTAAAACACAGCTGCTTTAATAAGCCATTTCCCTGAAGCAAATCCATTTGAACAATTCACTACCGGAAGGAGACTCTGCATAGGAAGAGTGAAGGGTCACGCGATAAGGCATCCATTGCAAACAAAACAACTGCGGAAACACATTGACAGACTTAATGGCTCAATAATACAGATGGAGGCGAACTGTAGAGATTCTCCCTACAGAATAGTATGCCGTATATTTAGATGAGATATTACTATGCTCTAGCATGTTCATATCTTCTGTGATAAAATAAGCAAGTTACAAGTTAGCACACATGTGAAGAATAAAAGTGCAAGACTGATAAATATATCTATATGTAAATATATCTATATGTAAATATATAGATCCCTGTCCATGAGGTTCTACAGTAACTGTATAACCCTGGGTAACATTAGACTAGTGGTTCTCAGCCAGGAGTGATTTATACCACCAGATAGTCTGCCATACTTGGAAAGATATTTGTTATTTTTGTTGTTGTTGTTATTGTTGTTGTTGTTGTTGTCATGACTCCAGGCAAGTTGGGCACTGCTGTTGGGATCTAATTCATGGATGGTAGATATCTGACTAAATGTCTCATGGTGTAGGAAAACAGAAAGATACCACTAAGAATTATGCAGCAAAATTACTAATTGTGCTAAGGTTGAGAAGGTCTTCGTTTAGTCACATTGTACATTGAAACCCAGACATGTTGAGTGTGCATTACATATCGTAGTTGCATATCTAATAAATAGTCTCCACTTGACCTGTATAAAATACTTTATAGGAGGTATACACCCAAGCTTGACCCTCCCTCCCCCACTGGTCTTCCACTTGTCAGAACTTGGCAACTCTCCCGTGAGAACTCATTTGTCTCCCTTCTCCCATCCACTCCGGGAACAGAACCTGTCAGCTCTACCTCGAAGCCATGACCTGAACGGACTATTTATACCCGCTGCTGCTTTGCTATTGTCAGAACCAGGCCATCTTCACTTTGTCTCTAAACCACAGGAGGAGGGTGAGGTGGGTAAGAGAGCCTGCAACCTTGTGGCCAGGAAGGTGGGTTGTAGAAAAAATGAACAGTCTCAGGGGAGTCTAGCCTCCCTCCGAGGGAGTGTCAGCCAGGAATAGAGCATAGACACTGCCCTCATTTTGATAGTAGAATAAAATGTTAAATTAGATGAATAGAAAGCCTTCCTTGGGAAGGCAGCCAACTGATTTTCAGGGAGCCTGAGCTGGTTTTTTTGCATAGGGTAATCAGACATTGTGAGTTGGAATTAGTCAGAGGGTACAGTATGCTTATTGTCAGGGTGGCTCTATGATCTGTTTGCTATGGCAACATGGAGACTGTCTGGTGCTCTTAAGGAAAGGAAAGAGCCTTACACCAAGGAACACATTCTGGTTGGGTTGGGGGTTTTATGCTCAGCCAAGAGTGGACTGAAATAAAAGTCTGGTGAAGGATGATGGGCCTTAGAATGCTGGTCAGAGGTCAGTTCCCACTCTGTTAACTCTGGGAAAACATCTGCAGGGTTCACTTCTTCATCTGCAAACTGGGTTTTCTAGTCTTGGCTTTAAGACATTGCTTTTTCTGCCATCCCCATTGGTTGGAGGCTTCTTCATCTTATATGTCCATACTTGGTAGGGCTTAGAACTGGGTACTGCTATGGAAAAGCTTAGAAGACAATAGAATACCACACCGTAACTGAGAGAATGAGGATGTAGCTCATGCCTCAGCATCACTCACTCTCACACAACCTCAGCAAGTAACCAAGAGGGTGGATAAAGTCTCAATTAGCATCTATATGAGATCATCCTTTCTATCCCCGCATTGCTTAGCTTTTAGAACTCTAGCACATCAGCCCTGGGTTACCATCCACAGTCACCTAATGACTATTTCTTTAACCATCCTTGGAAAAAATACACACAACTTCAGCCCGTAACCTTGTGTCCTCTGACTTGCCTTCATTTCTTTTCACCATTACACTCTTGACTTGTCACTCAATAGAATGGACGCTTTATGAAAGCAGTGACCTTATTGCTGTTAGGAAATGTATACCTAACCCCTATAACTTAGCGCACGGCACATGACAAGTTCCAATGGCCATAATTGCTGAATGGATAAATAAAATGTGATGGCTGAATGAAATAAAATAAGCCATTCTTTTGATAAAATGCAAAATACACAATATGCTTTCAGTAAAGTGGGTTGTAGCTGTAGTATGGCTATTCCCTTCAGCAGCCTGTAGCCTTTCTACCCTCACATAAATCATTCATTCATCACACTTCTTTTGAGTTAGTTTTAGTTTTACATGTCCCATTAAGTGCAAGGCATAAAGTTCTTTGTTATGAAGTATGTAGTTAGGATGTTTGAAGTATGTAATTAGTGGTTTTTGTTTCTTTACCCACTTATGCAAGCACCACTTGGTTTATTTTTAGAATACTCAGAGAGAATTTTGTTCCTGTTAGCAACCACTTCCACAGTCCTGACTATAGTTACTGCATTCTATAGATTTTTACCTACACTGGATGTTTGTTTATTTTTGGATGTACATGTTCTTTATGTTTAAGTGTTACCATGGGAAGGGGTATGTGCACACATCTGTGTATTAAAGTGGTGAAGTTAAAGGCGGCTTTGGTTGTCGGCTACAGATGTCTTTCCTCTGTTTCCTAGAGACAATGTCTCTCTCTGTTGCTTGTTGTTCTGTGGCTAGGATGCCTGATCAGCAAGTTCAGAGATGTTCCTGTCTCTACTCGACCCAGAGAGGGAGTTTTATACATGTGAGGCCCCAAGCAGCTTTTATGTGGGTGCAGTTACTCTGAATTCAGGTTCTCATGCTTGTGTGATAGGTACTCTTACTTACTGAGCCATCACTCTAGTCCCTCTAATAGATGAATTTTTACAATAAAATGGTGAAATGCATGCCTTTTTATACCTGACTATTTCTATTTACAATGTTATTAACATTCATTTATGCTACATAATGTAACAGTACATCAGTCCTGTTTATAGTGGGAAAACATTACAGCATATTGAAACACATGTATATACAAAAGCTTGCAGACACATGTTCACACATTGATGTTCACACATCTCATTATTCATAATAACTGAAGGTGAAATGGCCCAGTGGTTACGTATTAATGAATAGATTGTTTATTGAAGTCTGAGCTTCTTGGTCATAAGAGCTGTGTCTTTAATACTATACGTTACTGTTGTATGAGTGTATGCACGTGAAAGCATGCCTGTCACAGTGCAGTTGTGGCAGTCAGAAACCAATTGTCAGGAATAAGTCCTCTCCTTCCATGTTTATATGAGTCCCTTAGATCTCCTTCCACGTTTATATGAGTAGGTCAAGTTTGGGTAGCAAAGTTCCTTTTTGCTCTGAGACATCTTGATGGGCTAGAGCTATCTATTATTTAAAATAACGTTTGTACATAACAGGCTTAGTTAAATGCTTGAAGGAACGAAGGAACAAAGGAACGAAGGAAGGAAGGAATGGCTGCTTCTACTCTAAGATACAAGAATTGATGATTACATCTTGTTATCATAATAGAAATGATGATATTAAGGATGATGGAACTTAGTATTTGATTTAACTTGGCTAAGCTTCTGATTTTTTTTTCTAGACTTCAATTTCCTTATTAACACACTGCATCTGACAGTGATAGTTAAAATGAGATTGGATGTGACCATGAAGAACTTATTCTCATGTATAACTTAGTTTATTGAGGCTGTCTCTGCAAAACCTACCATGCACAGCCTTACAGCAGGTAATAAGTAGTGGCCTAAAGTTATGGACCAGTAACTGAAAGTAAAGTGTAAATTGCTGAAGAATTTTATCAAGTGAATTCCTAGTTCTGTAGGATCTAAAGGCACATTTGTTCTCTTGTATAGTATTAAATTAGATACATAATATTATAGTATTATAAGTCTCCAAGGTAAAGCTGAGGCTGAGGCTCACTTACTTTAGGATGATAACGCTCACTCCTATGTCCTCAATGTCAACAAAAGTCACTCAATTACAAGTTTGAAAGGCGACATGGTATCTTTATTGTTATGACTTCAATGACCAGCAGTGTAGTGCTCCATTAATGTTTTGAAGATGGCTAAATAAAGATACTATATTTGATATAAAAGGATCCTTTAGGTTCACTGTGAAATTGAGAATGTTCAATAAATCTTGCATCCTATAACCACATCAAAGACGAGGGTGGTGGATTATGAAAGGAGAGTGTGTTCTGGGGAACTAAGATGCTCTCTAGCTCAACTTTCTGAAGAAAGGTCAAATATTGTACAGACTGACACCCCTCTACTAAGACTATCCCATGAACCATTTTCTTATGCTGCAGGAGAAAGTGCAGTTGCGGGAAATGAAATATTTAACCCACAATATTTTCTACTAAGGAACAAAAGCAGGTCATTTGTGGTGAGGACAGAGACAGTCATTTTATCCAGTATTTCTCAACTAAAACAAACAAATAAATAAATAAATAACTAGTCAGTCTTTGCGGCTGAGCCTTGGAGAAAGCAACCTCAGAACCATATGGCTGATGGGAACAAGGAGACTAATTTCATCTGTCAAATGATAGGTTTGGATGAGATAATGATTACCCTCACATCTCCCAGCTTGCAGGGTTCTGTGGCTTTCTCAAGAAATCCCACTGAGGGAGATGTGCAAAGTCATAGCACTTAGGGTCCAGGCATACTGTGGGAGGTCCAGGCAATGCCCCTGTGGTCTCCTGTAGGATTCTGACTGATTTTGCAGTTACATGGTGCCAGCTTCCCTCTTCTGACCAGGGCAGAGCCCTCCTTTGCTCACACTGGATCACCAAAGTCACACAGGGATGAGGCTGCCCAGGAATGTGCTGTACATTTCTCTCATGCTTATACTCTAGTGATTGAACTCCACATGCCTGGATTTCTATTGAGCTTTGAGTTTGTGCTATCAATGTGGTATGGCCCAACTATTATTAACATGGTGTTCTTACCTCCTTACTGTCCTCTTCTTCCTTAACCTGCTCCTGTCGTGCTCTGTTCTCTTGATTCCAAGAGTTTCCTTGGTAAGGTTACAATACTAGAAATGATTTACCTCAAATCATCACTGTCACCATACAACTGTCACCACCACCACCACCACCACCACCACCACCAGCACCACCACACAATTACCACCACCACCACCACCACCACCACCACCACCACCACCACCACCATTAAAGATAGCCTTGAGTATTGTAGAAACCACAGGAAGTTCTTTTTAATTAATTAATTGATTAATTAAATACCCAAGTCACTGCTTCCCCTCCCTTGTCTCTTCCCAGTAACTCCCTCTCTCTCCTCTCACTCCATCCCCCTCCCTTTTTCCTTAGAGAAGAGAAGGCCTCCCATAGATATCAACCTGCCGTGGCATATCAAGTTTTAGTAAGACTAGGTGCATCTTCTATTGATCCTAGACAAGGCAGCCCAGTTAGGGAAAAGGAGTCCAAAGACAGGCAACAGATGCAGAGACAGCCTTTGCTCTAGTTGTTAGGGATCCCATATGAAGACCAAGCTGAACAACTGTTACATATATGTAGAGGGCCTAGGTCCATCCCATGCATGCTCTTTGGTTGATGGTTCAGTCTCTGTGGCCCCATATGGGCCTACATTAATTGATTCTGTAGATTTTCTTGCTGTGCATTTGATCCCTCTGGCTCCTCCAATCCTTCATCTCCTTCTTGCAGAAGATTCCCCTGGCTCCAACTAACGTTTGGCTGTGGGTCTCTGCATCTGTTCCCAACAGCTGCCGGGTGAATCCTTTCAGAGGACAGTATGTGTGAGGCTCCTGTCTGCAAGTATAGGAGCATATCATTAATAGTGTCAGGGGGTTGGCTCTCTTTCATGGCATTGGTCTCAAGTTGGGCCAGGCACTGGTTGGCCATTTCTTCAATTTCTGCTCCATCTTTATTGCTGCATATCTTGTAGGCAGGGAAAAAAAATGTGAGTTGAAAATTTTATTGGTGGGATGGTGTCCCCTATCCCTCTATTGGAAGTCTTACCTAATTATAGGAAGTGGCCATTTCAGGTTCTATATTCCCTTTTGCTAGGAGTCTTAGCTAGGATCACCTTTATAGGTTCTTAAGCGTTTCCCTTGTCCTAGGTTTCTAGTTCATTCCAGAGATGCTCCTTCAACCCCCAACAATCCAAATTTTCTTTCTCACATCTCTTGGAACTTGTTTCTTTCTGTTTCCCTCCCAACCCCTGTCCTAACCAGTTACCTTCTTCCTTCCACTCCCAATACCTCTTACTCTTAGTGAGATTCAATCCTCCTCCTCCTCCTCTAGGTCTTCCTTGTTGCTTAGCTTCTTTGGAATTATTGCATGGCTATCTTGTACTTTATGACTAATATACACTTATAAGTGAGTACAAGTGTGTCTTTCTGTGTTTGAGTTATCTCATTCATGATGATATTTTTTGGTTCCATCCATTTGTCTTCAAATTTCATGATGTCTTGTTTTGAATAGCTGAGTAGTAGTCTAATTTGTAGATTTATCACATCTCCTTTATCCATTCTCCAGTTGAGGGACATTGGCTATTATCAGAGCTCTGAGAATGTGAGCTGAGCACTGAAATGTGGAACACAAATGTGTGCTGGTCTCCAGGGAGGCACGCTATAGTGGGAGCTGATAGGAGCCAGCAGATGGGAACAAGGCTATCTTTGTTTCTAGAGGGCATGGACAGAGGTGAGGGTGGAACTAGGAGTAGTGAGGACACTTTTTTCCTTTTTGTCACCTCGCAAATTTCCTTGGTGAAAGACTTTAGTGAGGAGTGAGCAAGGAGCCTAGAATGTTTTTCAGAACCCCAGCTTGAGCGTCTCAAAGCATAAAGATGGATGCCCCCCACTCTCATCTCAAAGCATAAAGATGGATGCCCCACCCCTCACAAGGCTGAAAGAGACAGAGTAAGTAACGGAGGGAGGGGAAACTCTTCTGGTTAAGAAGGATTACAGAGATGTGGCCCCAAGGTGATATGGGGAAGTAGTCTCTGTCCTGTGAAGCCTGTTTTCAGTATGACTCCCAGTAACACTCATGTAAGAAACTGCAGCTTGTGCAGAACCTATGTGGAAAACTCCTGGTGCCAGTGTAAAAAGTGACTCCAAGGTCACAGTGTCCTGTGCACCCAGCACATGGAGCCCAGGATTTATTTTAGTTTTTGCCTCCTTTTGTTTGTTTGTTTTAGTCCTTTATTCCAAGAATGTCTTCTGGGCCCAATGTCCCCTTGGTTCAGATGCTGGCATTTGTGTTCTCTTAGGGTCTGTATGACAACTGCCCAGGATCTTCTGTCTTTCATCATCTCTAGCAAGAAGTCAGGTGTAATTCTGATAAGTCTGCCTTTACATGTTACTTGACCTTTTTCCCTTACTGCTTTTAATATTCTTTCTTTGTTTTATATATTTGGTGTTTTGGTTATTATGTGACGGGAGGAATTTCTTTTCTGGTCTAGTCTATTTGGAGTTCTATAGTCTTCTTGTATGTTCATGGGCATCTATTTCTTTAGGTTAGGGACGCTTTATTCTATAATTTTGTTGAAGATATTTATTGTCCCCTTAAGTTGGAAATCTTTGCTCTCTTCTATACCTTAGGTTTAGTCTTATCATTGTGGCCTGGATTTCCTGGATGTTTTGGGTTAGGATCTTTTTGCATTTTGCATTTTGCATTTTCTTTGATTGTTGTGTCAATGTTTCATATGGTATCTTCTGCATCTGAGATTTTCTCCTCTATCTCTTGTATACTGTTGGTGATGCTTACATCTAAGACTCCTGATCTCTTTCCTAGATGGATCATATCTCCTTAAACTTCAACTTGAAATCAGCTTTTATCTCCTTAACTTCACTCTTGAGAAACTCAAACGGTACAGGTTTCATAGTCTTCCACAGCTTTTTTATACAGGATGCTAATGTTGGGTATCAGCTTATTTCAGGTATCAAGGTAACCGGGTTGCACTGAAATGGTCTCAAAGGTATTTCTTCAGCCCAAGACAAGGCATGAGTGAATCCACAAAACAAAATTTATATGTATAGAAAAATAAAGGTGACTTGGAAATTTGCTTAAACAAATTTAGAATGATCATTATTTTCCTTGTTGTAGTTAATATTGCTGTTTTGAAGATTCTGAAATGAATTTTTCTTTTAAATATTGCGTCTTATATTTGCCAAGATAATGATAAATAGCTTTCCAATCTCTATGAAAGACATGTGTTCTGGACTCAGAAATTCTTTTTTTGTTTTGATTTCTTCAGTTATTTTCCAGTAGCAGGATGGAGAAAAGGAGCAAGCCAAAACCCTCAGCCCACATTCACTACTAGGAACCTTTGAAATAAACAAGTCACCAAGCTTCTCTCTACATGTGTTTTGAGGACACAAGTGACTTGGATATGGCAGATCCAGCTTTTGTTATGGATGGTGAACCAGCATATTTTTAATTTGGCTACTGAGTTTGGTGAAGTATGTTTTCTTTCTTTCTTTAATAAAGTACAGATGCATTTTCTCCTAGAACCCCTGTTTCTAAAGATGTGTTTGAGTATGAACCTCTTCTTTGAAGATAAGAATAGATTTGTAATGAAGTTTTCTTGAACATTATCTTTGATCTTCCTTCTAAACAACTCTGTAGACTGCTTGACTCTGTGGGTTTACTGAGGACATATTACATGAGTATATGAGAAGATATAAAGAACAGGCTTGGTCTGTAGTTAATTCTCATACACCCGCTATCACTTAGAATAGCTATATATACTGGGTGACAATATAGGTTAAAACAGGATAAGCATCTGGACTGTAGCCCTAGCTATGTGTATTTGGCTTATTCTGCATAACTGCCCAGCTCCTGTGTTTGGTGCAAAGGTTGATCTTTATGATTCCCAGTTTGAACCTTGAGTGTGTAACTTTTTATTTCTATGACTTTGGGGCATTTACTCACAATGCTGTAACTCCCTTATTAGTACAGCTGAGTAAGTTGACCCACTGTCATGAGTTTATATCAGGAATTATGAAACTCTGTGAGTTCATATTTATAAAGCACTTGAACAGAGCTTGACAGATGCTAAATCCAGTGTATATGTAAACAAATTTAAAATGATCATTATTTTCCTTGTTGTAGTTAATATTGCTGTTTTGAAGATTCTGAAATGAATTTTTCTTTTAAATATTGTGTCTTATATTTGCCAAGATAATGATAAATAGCTTTCTAATCTCTATGAAAGACATGTGTTCTGGACTCAGAAATATTGTTTACAATATTTTTATGGTACCGTCTCTTACCAGAAGAGTGAGACTTTTTTCACTAGGGAAAAATGACTAGGCTCTGTAGTTAGGTGTTACAATGGACATTTTAACTATAGCCACTTTGGATTTTAGTTTTTATACCTGTAAATTAGAGAGCACTCTCATGTCCAGATTAGTGTGTGTATGTCTGTGTGTGTGTGTGACTTATAAAATCACAAATGTACAAACACATAGTGAACTCTAAAATGCTTTATAAATATGAGTTTATTAGTTCAAACTCTTTACTCAAAAAAATGAAAATCAAATTAACTTATTTCAAAAGGTTCCCTTTTCATTGGATTGTTATGACAGCACTCTAGGAAATAGAGGCCCTACAAGGAAGAGACTTAAGAACCAGGATTTGAGCAACAGACAGGTAGATCAATGGAATAGGGTCGAAGACCCAGAAATGAATCCACACACCTATGGCCACCTGATCTTTGACAAGGGAGCTAAAACTATCCAGTGGAGAAAGGACAGCATTTTCAACAAATGGTGCTGGCACAACTGGCGGTTATCATGTAGAAGACTGGGAATTGACCCATTCTTATCTCCTTGTACAA